>PVKA01053880.1:0-11019 GCA_004027165.1 Ctenomys sociabilis | reverse complement strand
AATTATTGAATCTGTGATATAATTCAGCTACATAAATACCTGTAAATATAATATCATGTATGCACCTTGTACAATACCAAAACATTATGAAAACAGTTTGCAATGTATTATTTCATCGACTCTGTATGGTTATGGTGTTTTGAAACTGTCTGATTGACATTTGTATTTCAATAAAATAAAAATAAATGGAAAAAATAAATAAAAAAAAAAGAAGAGCAGGTGCTATAAAAAAAAAAAAAAAAGAGGCAAAAGGAAATTCAACTACAAGCTATAAGAAATGAAAAGGGTGAAATCACCACAAACCCACTGGAAATTCAGAAGATCATCAATAGTTACTTCGACAACCTTTACGCTCACAGAATAGGAGACACAGAAGAAATGGACAGATTCCTCGAAAGGTACAAATTACCAAAACTGAATCAAGAAGATATTACAACTCTCAATAAGCTGATAACAGCCAACGAAATACGAAACGTAATAAAAAGGCTACCAACAAAGAAAAGTCCAGGGCCTGATGGATTCACAGCTGAATTCTACAAGACATTTATAGAAGATATAATCCCCACACTCCACAAAGTCTTCCACAAAGTTGGAAAGGAAAAAGTCCTCCCAAAATCATTTCTGGAGGCAAGTATAATACTGATTCCAAAACCAGGGAAAGACACAACCAAAAAGGAGAACTACAGGCCAATCTCCCTCATGAACATAGATGCAAAAATACTCAACAAAATCCTGGCAAATAGAATACAGCAAATTATCAAGAAGATCATACACCATGACCAGGTAGGATTCATCCCAGGGATGCAAGGATGGTTCAATATTCGAAAATCTATAAATGTAATAAACTATATTAATAGACTGAAATCTCAAAACCACATGATCATCTCAATTGATGCAGAGAAAGGCTTGGACAAGTCCAACATTCATTCATGTTCAAGGTCCTACAGAAAATTGGAATAGATGGACTCTATCTTAACTTCATAAAAGCCATCTATGACAACCCAAAAGCTCATATAATCCTACGGGGGGGAAAACTGAAATCTTTCACTCTTAAATCAGATACAAGACAGGGATGTCCTCTATCACCCCTCCTATTCAATATAGTCTTGGAATCCTTAGCAACAACCATTAGAAAAGAGGGAGAAATAAAGGGAATAATAATAGGAAAAGAAGAAGTTAAATTATCACTATTTGCAGACAACACGATACTTTACTTGGAATACCCCAAAAATTCCACCAAGAAACTACTAGAACTGATAGGGAAATTCAGTAGCATAGCAGGATACAAAATCAATACGGAAAAGTCAATAGCATTCCTCTACACAGATAACAAACACACTGAACGGGAAACAATAGAAACAATACCTTTCACAATAGCACCGTGGAAAATGAAATACCTTGGGATTCACTTAACCAAGGAAGTCAAAGATCTTTTCACAGAAAAGTACAACACCGTAAGAAAAGAGATTATAGAGGATTTCAGAAAATGGAAAGATATTCCATGCTCCTGGATAGGAAGAACCAACATCGTGAAGATGGCCATACTCCCAAAATTGCTGTACAGATTTAATGCAATCCCTATCAAACTGCCACCAACATACCTCCAGGCAGGTTCTTATACCAGTGAACTATATTCTTGGCCTTAGGAGCATTTTCATAGAAAGGATGAATGAGTTCATTTGCTAAGAAGGGACATGTTATTCTGATGTCTTTCAGAGGGTTTAACAGGTGTTTCACCTTGGAGAGAGAATTATTCTCAAACAAATGTAGATTTAAATGCCAAATTGCTCACCTCTTTGCATAGTATAGTTCAGCACATTAAAACTCATAAGGCCTAAGAAAAGCAAGCAACAAGTTAACAAAAATCACAACTCATAATTCCAATATATCCACATGGTACTACTCTCTGTGCAACACAAATCAACTGCTAATATTTAGATGGAATGATCTGTATCCTGCAAGTTCACTCATGTGACCAAACAAGTCTCACACTTGGGAGATGATGCAACATGAATAAAATTGGAAAACTTCCCCTCAGAACCACTTCTTCAAAGTTTTAAGAATTAGATAACCATCAGTTTGGGGGTGGAAGATGAATATAGATTAGTATTTTGTACAGGTAGAACATATTCTAATGGAAACATTTTAAAACAGATAGTGTTAGGTGTTTATTTGATAGTGGAAAGGCAAAATACTTCTCTTCATCATCAATCCCCTATATATTAAGTATTTACACAGTCCAAGAAAATATCTCTACATTTTTTGTGCCTGACCACTTTTTTGCAAATCTTCTAAATATGCTCTCCAAAATCTTGAACCTAAGTATCATAGTCTGCAATGAAATATTAAAGTTTTTTTGCACACTGATTGCCCATTTCATGTAAGTGCTTCTTCATTGCAAAATGTATAGGCATTTCTAAGGAAGAATCATTTTCAATCGGCTTGCTCACCACCATCATGAAATTTTTGCAGTATTCTTTGTAAGCCTGTTCAATCTCTTTTATTTTTGACACTATTGCTTTGGATAAACTGTAGAGATGACCACCTTTAAGAAATTCTGTGATGTATGATGCTTTGGTCTCTGGATCCTCTCGGTGCTCAGTCAGTAATGGTGCTGTAGGTCCTACCTGACACTCAGAAATCACAAACAAGTTTCTCTGCCCTGATATCCCCAGCTTTTGCACAGACCAATTTCTTATAGCTGCTACAAGTTACTCTTCAGCTTGCCTGCTGGTTGTGTATAACACCTGTAATGATGGCCATGGTTTAGGGCATATCTTCATGTTTTCAAAGACTCAACCTGTTCCTCTGTATTTCTATACTGAGGCTGGTAGAAAGAGTATGCTTTGCTTTTCATTGGAAAAAGCTCACTGTTGCTGACACTGGAGAGAGATATGTTTAGTGGAGACTCCTTTTGGCCTCCAAGGAGAGGAGCATCCCTTGTACAAGGAGGCTTGTATCTTGTGTCATGAAAAGAATGGACATTTTTTCTTTGCAATTCCTTTCCCATGTGCTTTTAAACCATCTGGTGGGTTGCAGACCAATCATATTCTGAGCATCCATAGCTAGGTTCATCTCTTCTCTGAGATGGACCACTTCTTGCATCACAAGAAAATCTGTGACCCTGATCATCTTCATGGTAATCAACATCATTTTCTGTAGCTTACTTTCCCAGGTTTGCCTAGGCAGGGAGGTCTGTTTTCCAACTGTGGTGGGTTATTTCGTATAGTGCTAAATACTCCATAGTTCTTTTGGCGCATGTTTGATTTTTTTTTTTTTTTTGTGCTTCACCATAGAGATGTCACATTCCTTTTATTTTTTTATTGAAGAACAAATAGCAATGAGACAGTTTAAAGACAAATTAATAGGACAGATTCAATAATTAATACATAGCAGACTGTTTTCATAATGTTTTGGTATTGTACATGGTGCATACATGATATTGTACTTACAGACATTATTATAGCAGTTGTCTTTAATCATAAAATTAAGAGACTGTAGCTGTATACTTATCTTATTTTTATAGCTGAATTATATCTCAAATTCAATAATTAATATTATCTAGTTTGTTATCTTCCTAGGAGTTGTCCATACATAGTACTAGAAACTGACATAATAACTTGTCTGGCCACTATTAGTGCCAATCTTGCTTCCCATAGAATTATGCAGAAGCACTGCATATTTATCCTAACTGGACTGTCTATACAAATATCTTGGTTCTTCCTTTGCGTCCCCTTTTGTGTCTACACCTATCAAAGATGGGCACTCCGTTGTCATCAAACCACTAAGGGTGTCTGAACTCGGTGACACAATCCAACACAGTCCAACATTCCACAATGATAGTGAGTTATCTGAATAATTTGTTGACTATAGCCATTTACAGCTCAACTTATTATTATGGCCCCGCAGTGTATACCTCATTTTTATACTTTTCTGCTGGATGGTTAAGACCTAGATAGAGCAAGATTTATATACCAACACATGTACTTTTTGTTTCTTATGAGGTCAGTGAAGTCCCCTCAGGGTTTATCTTGTAATTTTGTACCTTATTCTGTAGATCCTTTGTCTGTGTCATCCATGTGGATGAGTCACGGACAATGCTTGACCAGTTTGCTCTCTGTGAGAGCTTGAGAGAAAGTTTTCTCTCCATGTGACTCTCCCGAGGCACACTATAGGTCATCATCTCCTTCCTCTGTGGCTCCCTAATCTCCTTGATCAGAAAATTTGGGGCACAACTGAGTTTCATGATGTTACTTTATGTCCTGAGTCTTCATTGACCTTGAAAGGCTATGGCCAAAATGTTGGCTGGCCTTGCAGCTCTTCTATTTCTCCAATTCTTGATATGTGAACTTAGGTTTTAACCATCCAGAAGAGAAGCTGCTTAGTACCCTGCAGCATCCACATTTGATTTTTGAAGACAATGAGGATCCTTTCTGCGAAGAGACTGGTATCTGATATAGTGAGAAGTTTTGACCCTTTTGTTTGTGATGTCGCCTCTCATGTGCTTATAATCACTCTGATGGCTTGTGGGACGGTCATATGTTAACCTTGGATAATCAGACTCATTTCCTCTTCAATTTGGACCACTTCCTGTTTCCTGAGAAAACCTGTGGCCCTGGTCTTGGCAATTAAGATCATTATAATATTTACTGTGGCATCATTTACAAGGTTTGTCTAACAGTGGAGGTCTTTGTGATGGATTCTTTGCCACACTATTAAGTAATCCATGGTTACCAACACTGGGATGACTCCGAGTTATTCTTTCATCATGATATCATCTCTCAGACCACATGTGGTGTCCTCTGTGAGCCACTACCTTAGGGGATCCAGTTGGCTGGCAAGCACAGCACTTGGTGGGGCTCTGCCAACACTGGATTGCAGCCTCTACCCCTCTCCTAGGAGGCACTTTTGGCTACTACAGTAACATCAGCCTCTATTGGTGTTCATTCTGTCTTCATTACAGCATTCAAATATCTTGATTATGATGTCCTATAGATTTTTTTCTGAGCGTATTTATTTGGGGATAAATACCTTATTTACTTGCATGCTCTTTTAAGTCTCTAGATTTTTGATATTTTCCACAATGATTTTTACTAAAATTTATAATTCTTTAGTTTCCTTTTCCACTCCTTCTTTGACTTGTATAATTCATCAGTTTGATCTTTTACCATGATCTATCTCTTGTATTCACCTTTCATGGATTGTGGCTTTCTGAGTGTCACTGATTTAATGTTCTACTATACTCATCTTTGTTATGAAATTGCTTTGAAACTTATTGAGTGTGGTACTTAACAAAATATTTGGTCTCTTAGAGATCATTGTTTTAGTGCTCCACACACAGGTCTAACAAGGACTTGTTGGTGTTGACTTCATTGGAATTTGCTACCACATTCAAATGAATACAATTTTTAACTGATTTCTGATAGCATTTAATGGCAAGTAACAAAGCACCAGTGACAACATCCCTGTCCACAGATGCTGATACTCTCTCCATAATTAGTTCTATCTACAGACATAGCTTTCTATTATGATTTGTTTTTTCAGAATTTCTGCTTCATTCCTTTTCATATCCAATATTTTCTTTTGTTCCTAGCTATAAAACTCTGGGCTTTTACACTGAACTACATAGCTAGTGTTTCATACACATGTTTGTTGCTTTGTTTTGTTTTTTGAAAGTGTGTCTTCCTCAGGCACTCAGTTGCCTGCGCTGGATTTGAACTTCCATCTCTCTGTGTCAGCTTCACAAGTGCTGGAATTCCTGACATATACCAACTCTCTGGCCCAATCTGTAGTTCTTTACTAAAGTATTTCTCATCATTGTCACTAATTAAATCATTTTTTATGTCTTCATTAATCTAATGGAAAATGTGACCAATTAATTTTTTGAACCTTTTTATATCCTCTTTGATTTCGTGGGACATTTTGGTAATTTCTTCCTACCTTATTGTATGCCTCTTTAAACATTTGGCTTTTGAGTGTTTTGCCTTACTTCATTACATTATGGTGCTCATGAGATGATGTTTTGGGAAACAGTAGATTTCTGAGTTATCCATTTGCTTTGTTTTATCTTCATACTTCTACTTCTTTATAAATAGTGTGGATCAGTAGGTCTCAAAATTGTGGCACTATAGTAGAGCTCTCATTAGTAAGTAAAATTTTTCTCTCGGAGTTGTGCCTTTAGTTTTGAGTGTGATTTAATGAACAGACCACAACTCAACTTATTCAAATAAAGAAGGTTGGTTTCTAGCACTGAATTGCAAAGAGGGAGCAGCTGCTGGTAATACTAAGATCCAAACAATCATATGTTGATCTATAGTTTAGAGATAGTGAAGTGCTAAACTTGTTTAAAAAAATTTATACACCTTCAATAACACAGGGATGTAAAGGATTAGTAAAGTTAGTGAAAGTTCTGAGGAAGAGACACACAGAGATTTAGTACAATCAATACAATAACAGAAATGTTGGTGTTCTGTAGACTTCATAGTCATCTTAAAAGCTTATGTATTAAAGAATGGAAGGACGAAAAGCACGGGAAGATAGACAAGTAATAAAAATATAATGAACAAGCTAAGTGATAAGAGAAGGTGTGAGGGGAAAATAACAGATAAAGGAATAATGAATTTGTAGATGGAAGGTGAGTGAGAAAATGGGAGGTTGTATTCATGTATAGAAATGATGATAAAGTGAGGTTAGATAATACCATGAAACAACCTTGGAAGTGGGCTTATGGTAATTATGTGCCTTGAGTGTTCTATAAGCAACTACCTAGAGTGTTTCAGAAATATCAACACTTTGCTGTAACCATGATCATATACATACATACAATGACCTGTAGGACAAAATAAAACTACTGAAAGCACACACACACACACACACACACACACACACACACACACACACACACACTTTAGAAAGAAAAAGAAATGGGCCCTCTGTATTGAGTAGTTATCAGGTGTTCTCATAATGCTGTGTTGAGTGATAAGTGTTCTTTCCCCTGACAAATAATAACCTCTACAACTGTAAATCCCCCAACTATGTCTCAGTTCTGCTCAGGATATTTTTCTGGACAGCAAATTCACTGTTTTTCTATGTCAAGCAGAAGACACCATTCCTGCACCTATACACTGTTCTGATACTTTTCTCTGTCCCTCTTATCCATTGGTCAAAGTTATACTCCTGCCTGCCAAATTCTTATTTTTTAAGGAGGTTCTCACTATGTAGTGGAGGCTGTCCTTGAATTTGCTCATATAACCCAGGCTTGCCTTGAACTCATGATGATCCTCCTGCCTCAGCCTTCTGAATGCTGAGATTACAGGTGTGTGCCACCATTCCTCTCTTCAATTCCATATACTACTGAGGTGTTTAGTGGTTACTATGGGATAGCAGGAAATAGTAACCTCCGTGAGCAGCTATCTGTATTTTTTGTTACCCTCAGTGATCCTGTTTCCCGGGATTTCAGCTTCTCAAAAATCTGTTTTCACCCTATGAATTTAGGGATGAGATAGGCAGAAAAACTGCTTCATGTGGAATTGAGTAGCAGTTGGTGATTAGCAGGAGAGAGTGCACATAGGCCCAGAACTCTCTAGTGTTTAAGAAGGTAATGGGAGAGAAACTGCTGTGACCATGCTACATGGGCTTTCTCCACCTCTTTATCCCACTGATTCTCCCTGTCTTACAGATCCCTCAGTCTTTGGTTCCAGGTCTCTGACTGAGAAACTGCAATACATTCTTCTCTAATCCTAAAACTCACTGGACATAACTCAAAGACCTCCAGGTAATACTCTCCACTTTTCTTAGTATGAAAGTCTTGCAACTGGGTTCTGCCCTCCTGCTGAAGGAGAAGTAGATGTGGGAGCCACAGGGTGCCAGCTCCTAGGCTGCTCACAAATCAACAGCCTGGTGGCCACTGTGATTAACTTCTCTCCAAAGGACTTGACCTTTCCCAAGATGGCAGGTTGGCAAACTGTGGGCTATAAGTATTACTAGGATAAGCAGTGGTTCTGTTGCTTATTCAGAATGCCTCAATTACTAAATTTCATCAGATAGGTTTTTCATTCAAGTTACCTGCCCATGGTTGCACTTTGTTCATGTAATTATCCCTACTGCACCCCACACCCACATCCAAGTTCCAGCAAACCTTGGTGAGTATCTTATAACATCTTGTGAGCACCGCTCCCTTAACCCACCATGATGCTGAATCCTTTGATCCACTTTGGTTTTATTTTAGTACAGGGTGAGAGATAGGACACAGTTTCAATTTCTGCCTGTGAGCATCCAGTTTGTCTAGTACAGCTTGTTTAAGGGACCATATTCTGTTTCCATGTAATTTGGGTCTTGTTGCAAAAAATCAGATGGATATAGTTCCCTGGATGTTTGTTGGTCCCTTGTGTCTTCTGTTCTATTTCGTTGGTTTGCATGTCTGTGTTTGTGTCAGTATGATGCTGTTGCTAAAGTACAGCTTGGAGTCCAGTGTGATGATAACTCTAGCATTATAACTTTTGTTAGGAGTTTTGTTCTGGCTGTTTGTGTCTTTTCTATTTCCACATGAAATGCAGGTTTGCTCTTTGTAGTTCTGTAAGCATCTTATTGGAATTTTAATAGAAATTAATTGTAATCTGTAGATCCCCGTTGGTAGTATAGCCATTTTCACAATATTAATCCTTCTGCTCTGTGAACACGGTTATCTTTCCTTTTTCTGATATTTCCGCAATTTCTTTTTTCACTATTCCTTAATATTTGTTTGCTTATTTATTTTATTTTATTTATTTTTTTTTTTTTTTGTGGTACCAGGTAATGAACTCAAGACCCTGCACTTGCCATGCAAGTGCTTATTCTATTGAGCTATCTCCACGGGCACCTTCCTTAATATTTATTGCACAATTATTTGCCTCTTTTGTTTTTTTGATGCATACATATTTAAATTTTTTGAAATCTATTTTGCATAATATTTATTCCTTCTTAGTTCATTATTTTGTACAGGAACAATGATATTTATGTGTTTTTTATTGTTTTAATGATGGTGAAATACACATAACATCAAATATGCCATCTCAATAATGTAAAATTTCGTTTGAAACATATATGTTTCCATTCTTGTAATATAGAAATAACAGACTAATAATGTCATTTTCACATTTATGTCAAATTAATATATGTTTATTATACATAATGAATACATTCATTATGGGAAACTGGTGTATATATACTTCATATTTTAATTCTTTTTATTTTCTCCAACTCCCCAAATTTCCTACCCTCAATCCTTTTCTTGTCCCTTTCCTATAGGTAAAGTTGGCCTCTGGATTTCCTATCAT
The DNA here is from genome assembly GCA_004027165.1 of Ctenomys sociabilis. Classification (NCBI taxonomy): domain Eukaryota; kingdom Metazoa; phylum Chordata; class Mammalia; order Rodentia; family Ctenomyidae; genus Ctenomys; species Ctenomys sociabilis. The sequence goes on along the minus strand of PVKA01053880.1, from coordinate 1,705 downwards.
CAGTCTTTCATTGTGAACATTAAATTATTCATATTTTGTGGTTCTCACATAAGAAAAACCATGTCTTCTATGCCTGATTTATTTCATTCTTTCTGTATTATGGTCATTATTTCATTGCTGCATATTTGCAGTTCATGCAATTTGCAGTCATCTTGCAAGGTGGGTACATATACATACCACGTCTTCTTTATCTTTTTGAACATGTTCCAATTCTATCTCCCCTCTGTCCTTCATCTTTCAGTTCTTCTGTCCCATTTTTTAATTCTTGCTAATATTATCAATCTTGGTTTAAATTGTGGATTTAATGGCTACATTAATTGAGGTTGTTAGGTTATTTTATATAGCTCATCTTTATTTTATTTATTTCTTCTACACTTCATCTCTTCTCATATTTTTTTTCCCTTGGACCACTTCCTTACTACCACAGATTCATCTACTTGTCCCCTTCTATCTATCTTTATTATCCTCTTCATTAGTACTTTGCACCCCTCAATCATAGGGTACTATATGTTATTTAAGCTTGTGTGACTGGTTTATTTCACTCAACATTATCAATTTTCCTATATATGTCTCAAATATGGTATTTTTATAGAAGAATAGTGTTCCACTGTGTGTGTGTGTATATATATATATATATATATATATATATATATATATATATATATATATATATATCACATTTTATTTATCCACTAATCTATTTATCATAATGTGGGCAGTTTCCAGGATTTACATTTTTTAAATTGTGCTACTTCAAACATCAGTATGCATGTACTGCTGTATTATGATACCCTGAACACTTTCTAGATGATTTCTAGCTGTTTGGCTCATATGGATTTTCTAATTTCAGTTCTTTGAGCAGTCTCCGTACTTCTTAAGGTGATGGTTGCATTCCCATGAACAATAAACCATGGTTCATTTCCACTATAGGTTTCCCAGCATTTATTGTTTGGTTTCTTAATGATTATTGTTTTCTCTGGAGTCAGATGGAATCCTATTGTACTAATTTGTCCTTCTCTGATGACCAGAAATGATGAGCATTTTTTCGTAAATTTATTCACCATTTGCCTTTCTCCCTCTGGGAAGTGTCTATTTTTCATGCCCATTTCTTGAATGAATCTTTTCTTCAAGATTCTGGGTGGTTTTTTTTTTTTATTTTTAGTTCTTTGAGTACTCTGTACTCTAGATACTTATCCTCTCTCTGAAGAATAGCAAGCAATTTTCTTTCGCATTCTTCAGTCTCTTAACTCTACGATTGACTCTTTAGCTGTACAGGAGATTTATGCCTGATTTAATGCCTTCTGTTAATTCTTTCTGCAATTTCTTGTGCTGGTGACATATGCAGAAAATAGTATCAAATTTTGTAATATTTTTAGTAACCATATTTTATATATGTACTGTACACTTCTGTCTCATCAGAAAAATGATCCTGATGTTGCTTTATATTTTGGGGGGGTATAGGTTATAGTAAGGCCTTTACACAGAGCTACATTTGTTGCCAGGCTTATTATTATTATTATTACTATTATTATTATTATTATTATTATTATTATTATTATTATTATTATTATTTTAAGACATATTTTCTTTGAGTTGCCCTAGATGTGTTTGAATTTGCAGTCCTTCTGAGGAAATTTGAATCTATTCTCATTAGGGGCATGGCGTGTAGTTTTCATTATTACTTCAATCCTTTTCTGGTATTGTT
>PVKA01053879.1:0-11024 GCA_004027165.1 Ctenomys sociabilis | reverse complement strand
AAAAAAAAAAAGGAATGCAGGTATCTCTCCATATGCTAATTTTGTTCCACTGAATGTATACTCAGGAGATTTCTGGATCATATAGGAGTTTTATTTTTAAATTTTTTGCTGACAGGTTTTTGTTTGTGGTACTGAGGATTGAACTCCGGACCTTGCGCTTACTAGGCAGGTGCTTATTTCTCTGAGCTACCTCCTGAGTCCTAGTTTTAAATTTTTTGAGGCGCTTCCTCACCATTCTTCATAACGGCTGTACTAAGTGAGATTAAGTTCTTATTTCTGGAGTATTGTTTGAAGTGTATTTCTCAGGAGGGATTATTAATAACCCAAAACACATAAAGTAGGGCCTGCCAAATAGCTCAGCAGAGCACCTGCAAGCAGGGGCTGGGGGTTCAGTGCCCTGGGCCTGCCATGGTTGGCCCCACCTCCGGGGCACATTGAGACAGCAATAGAGATTGGGTGTGGTGGCGCATATCTGTAATCCCAGCACTTGGGAGGCTGTAAACAGGCAGATTACTATGAGTCTGATCCAGTAGTGAGACCCTGAACACCCTGTAGACCCTTCCCTAAGAATAAAAAGCATATAAGGTAAACACTATAATTTTGCTTAGAGTTCATAATTCTTTTGTAAAAAGAAGTCAAGTCCTTGGTAGACTATAGCAAGTGTTTCAGAGTGGAAAGCTATCTTGTCAGCCCATACGTAGATATGGACAGCCCCAAGATCTTCAGTGTAAGTTTAGACTGTGTACGTTTATAATTTTATTTGGTATTGTTGATCCTGTGTCTAGTATTCAAACACTTGAATGAAATTTAGTGAGAAGTTTTAGCTTATTTTATGGTAGTAGGAGTTGACTTAGTGGGCCCTTAACTGAAGTACTTCGCTAATCAGTAGATCCTAAGTATTGATGCCTTCAAACTTTTTCACTATGGAAAATGGGACTTACTAGATGGGAATAACTTGAAAGTTGACTGATCAGAGTGTTTGAAGCTTTTCCCCATAGGGAAATTGAGCTGCAGACAATATAGTGTATAGGGCAATACATTTTTCTTAAGTAAGGTATGTTGTATTTCTTAATGGAAACAGTTTTATAACAATACAAAGAATGGATAATTATAGTGTCTGCTGGATAAAGATGAATATGTAATCATGGTCTAGAGAGCCTCTTGTACATATTTATAAAACCTAGCTTTCTGTGAGTCACTCCCTTTCATTGGAACCTTTTCCCTTTGCTACCTTTAAGGTAGAAAGGTCCAGAAATAACAGCCCTGTCACACTGAATGCAATGTCTTTCCATCCCAGGAGATGGGGCTGAGCCTGCAGTGGCTGTATTCTGCTCGCGGAGACTTCTTCCGTGCTGCTTCCAGGCTGATGACAGATTTCCACAATGCTGACAGAACAAACAGATTCATCATGAAGGAGCTAAATGATCGTATTATGAAAGTAAGTAATATCCAGGGGAGGGAGGGGTGGAAAATAAGCTAAAACTACTCACTAAATTACATTTTTTATTGGTTAATCTTATATTTCTAAAGAGTGGGGTAGCTAGAAGCTCAGAGTCCTTTGCCACTTTAGGATATTGAGGTCAGATTTTAATATTTATCAAGATCTAAAATGAGCCTGTCTAATTTGTAAATAACAAGAGGCATTTGATATATTAATTTTGGGAGGGTTAAAATCATATTTTAGGAAATAAAAGGATTTAAGAAAAGGGGGCTGGGGAGATAGCTCAGAACAAGCATTTACCTGGCAAACACAAGAGTTCAATCCCCGGTTCTGCAAAAACAAGACAAAAAAAATTTTAAAATATTTTTTAGAAAGGGGCCAGGGAGATAGCGCAGTAGAACAAGAGCTTGCCTGGCAAGCACAAGGGCCTGAGTTCAATCCCCGGTTCTACAAAAACATAATAATAATTTTTAAAAAACATCAGGGGCCAGGGAGATGGCTCAGTGGAATAAAGGCTTCCTTGGCAAGCGCAAGGACCTGAGTTCAATCTCCAGTTCTGCAAAAAAAAAAAAAAAAAAAAAAATCGTATTTTTAGGGGACGTGCATGTAGCTCTGTTAGACTGAGTGCTTTCCACACACAAGGTTGTGGGTTCAACTCACAGCACTAGCAGAAAGAGGAGAAGAAACAAGAATTTTGAGTGTGGGTTGTAAACCTATATATGTTCAACAACAACAACAAAAAATCTCAGTATGATTAAAGTTCACTTTAAGAGGCCTGGGCAGGTTGCTTCCAAATCTTAACCTGAGAAAAGCAGTAACTCAGTTTCCAACATTTTCAAATTCAGAAGTTTAACATTTGAAGTGGGAGGATGAGGGTTCCTTGCTCTCAAAGCTGTAGCTCTGTGCATTCCACCTTGTCATCTCGCACAGGTGGAGTACCACTTCCTGTCACCCTACGTGTCCCCAAGGGAGTCTCCTTTCCGGCATATCTTCTGGGGCCACGGCTCTCACACTCTGCAAGCTTTACTGGAGAACTTGAAGCTGCGTAAGGAAAATAAGGCTGCTTTTAATGAAACGCTATTTAGGAATCAGTTGGCACTGGCTACTTGGACAATTCAAGGTGTTGCAAATGCCCTCTCTGGTGACATTTGGGATATTGACAATGAGTTTTAATATCATAAGCATAACTAATTTAAGAACAACAGGGTATTTTGGTTTTTAGACTTATATACTGGTTGTGCTAAATTCATAGGACTACAAAATCTATGTTACAGTTCTATCCAGTCAACTTGATGATACTAGATGTCTTTAGGCAAAGCTTTTAATACCGGGTAGGTCCCTGCACTTCAAGTTAAAGTGAACAACCACTTGAAAATTTTTCCTTGATTATCTCTAGAATTTAAGTGCTTTTTAATGTAACTGCCTCTTTTTACATCCTTTGCTGAAAGTATGAGAACCAGTTTCACAAACTATTCCTGTAAATGCCAAGGACATGGGCTGGTGTCTTGAGATGGGAAGAAGGTGCTTTGTCCTGGAGGACAGAGACGTGGCCCTGTGATCCTCTATTGCATTTGATGCTGGCAGCAGCTGCCAGGTTGCAACCCTCGTTCTCCAGGCAAAACACACACCCTCCTGTAAGGACTCAGCTGGTCTCTGCATCCCTAAGTGAAACAGTTAGCTTTCAGAGAGATAGGGCTTATTTTCTTGCCCAAAAGGCCTGAAATAAGAGTCCTTCCACTGGGTCGAAGGAGGTTCAATTTTTTATTGCAGGAGAAAGGCCTTAATTTGTGAACCTTGATATTATTCAAGTGGAGACCAGACACCAAAGACTTTTAGTATATTTTCTTCTGACCTGCTTCATAGCCTTTGTTTAGTTCCTTATTGTTGTTTTCCCCCAAAAGTCTTAAAAGAGAACCAGTCAGTCTTAGGCATTTAATTTTAGACTTAGTTTATCAGACTTTAAAGAACACATTGCCAAATTTTGGCCAAAGTGTTAATCTTTTGGGAAAGCTTTCTATCATTTTGGCACTGAGATATTTATTGTTTATTTATCAGTGACAGAGTTCACTATAAATGTTTTTTTTATAGAAGATAATTATCGGAAGCAGTGCCTTCCATAATTATGACAGTTATACTGTCGTTTTTTTTTTTAATAAAAGCAGCATCTGCTAATAAAACCCAACAGATACTGGAAGTTTTGCGCTTATGGTCAAACTTGAGGATCTTAGAAAACAGCCACAAGCCTATAAAATGGTAACACTAACTATTAGGGGAAAATTAAATTTAATTAGTATTGCTAATGAAGATGAATTTCTGTTTAGCTGGCCAGGTAAAATTGATAGTTCTCCTAAATGCAATGAATTCTGACGATGTTTTAAGTGTCACTTAAAGGCTGTGTTAGTACTCAGATATACAAAATTTTATAGCTCAATTTGTCTATGGTATAACTTAAACTCCAGTTTTGCAAAATTTCCAGTACCTTTGTCACAAACCTAACTGACATTATCAGGAGCAGTGTCTTCCATAATGTATAAAGAATAAGGTAGTTTTTGCCTACCACAGTGTCTATATCGGAGACAGTGCTCTCCATATGTTACACTAAGGGTGTACGTAATTATCGGGAACAGTGTTTCCCATAATTTTCTTCATGCAATGACATCTTCAAAGCTGAAGATCGTTAGTATCTAACATATATCCCCGATTCCCTATAACTCTCCTTTTACTTTTAGTCGCAGAAACATTTTGTGGTCGTTGAGCATTTGGTGGAATAATTCAACTGCTATAAAATAAAACTGCTACTTCCTTCAAAATCATTTTTTTCCCTTTTTTAAAGCTTAATAGGTGTGTTTTGTTACCCTTATGGTTTCTCCACATCTGTGTAGTAGGGTAGTAGCATACATGTGTTATGTTTGCTGTTGGTAAATGAATTTAACTGTCCCCTCATTTGCATGTTACCTATAAATTTAGTTGAGGAAGTTTGAATCTAGGGGTGAGCTTTTGGCTTAAAGCAGGGGAACTTTGTATAGGTTTGGGAAGTGGGGGGTTCGGGTCGCGAGGTAAAGCTTGTAGGATAATCTTTGATCCTGCCTAGCTCCCAGCTCTAGTTGGTGGGGGTTATTTAGACAAGCACAAGTATGAAGCTACATTAGTAAAGGCTTAATTTTCTACTTCACTACCACAATAAGCCTGATAATCAGCTGTTGGTCTAGGACAGCTCTAAATTGCCACCTGGATGAAAAGTCAGTATGTTCTTAAATTACCCAAGTAATTAGTACGACCCCAGTACATATGTTCTCACTTAACCAAGTTATAGTTGACTGCAGTTACTTTGCAGCCCCGCTGAACTGTGTTGCTTTTCAGTCTCTTAATTTTCACAATGTTTTTTATTGGGCCAGTGTTCAGTGTTCAATTTGCAAAGGCACAATGGGAATCAACGTCATATACTACACTGTAGTAAGTCTCTGAAAAGCCAACCTCTTCTGTGAATTAGGGCTTGTTTCCTATTAAAGAAGTCAGTTGTAAGAGGCTTCCTGTTCCTGAAGGAAATTTGTACCTGACTGTTGATGGTCTGCTAATCTTCAGAGATTGTTTTTTCCTGGTTAAGATACATGTGGGTGGAAGGTGAAGGACGAATTGTGACCTCTGTCATGAGGGACTGTGCTAGTGCTTGTGTGGCCTTGCTGTTCGCTCTGTGTATGCGCTGCATATTGTAGACTCCACCTTCCTGTAAACACAAGCTGTGCCCTGGCTAATGTCCACAGCCTGTATGTGTGGCAATATGGAGATTCCTCATCTGATTTAATAAAATGCTTGAATACTTTGTTGCTGTTATTGTTGTTGTTTTAAAGAACAGTGCATCTGTCACGGTTATGACCCAGACATATAACCCAAGTCCACTCAGCTAAACTGATCTTAGGTCCATTGTAATAGCAAAACTCGCGTCTCATTGGCCAAGGAATAGCTGCTTCCTTAATTTACTGCCTTTGACTCCCTCAGGTTCAGAGCAGAAGAAGCAAAAACCTGTGGGTGAAAACCTAGTACTGTAACTTGAGCCCAGGTGTGCTCCCCGTTTACCCCCCTCAGTTTCCCCTTTTCTATTTTTTAGTTTTGAGAGGTCTCACTGAATTGCCAAGCTACCTTCTGATCCTCCTGCTTCAGCCTCCCTGGTGGCTGGGATTCAGGCATGTGGTGCTGTGTCTGGTTGGCAGGAAGCTTTTTACTGGTACAGTTGTGGCTGTGTTGGCTCCCTCTGCATGAGGGAGATGTCCCCTTGCCAGTAGGCTTTTCTGTAGCCATGTGCACATTCTTCAGAGCTCTGCCATGCCGTCAGCTTCCAGCTGGTACCTTTGATGCAGCCAGTGCCCACCTCTTGCTTCTGGAGTTCTTGCATGAGATGCCACAGCCAATGAAAGACTCCCTTTGCTCGAGTCCCCAGAGCCTTTCCCTTGGCTGGACATTCTTTTGTTAGGTGTCCCTGCGTCCCCAGATACACATTTCCATAAACATGTCAAATGAGTCCTAAATAAAACTTAAGTGCATTTTAAGAAGTCAAATAGTACTTCCAGCACTTGGGAGGCTGAGGCAGGAGGATCACTTCAGGTTTGAGGCTAGCCTGAACTGCATAGTGAGACTGTCAAAAGTACGGGCCAGGAGATGGCTCAGTAGAATAAGCCAAGGGCCTGAGTTCAATCCCGGGTTCCGCAAAAAAAAAAAAAAAAAAGTAAAGCCAAGAGCTCAGTAGCTCAGGTGCCTGCCTGACAAACACAAGGCACTTGAGTTTGATCCTCGTACCAAAAAAAAAAAAAAGTCAAGACTTATTTAAAAAAAAAAAAAAAAAAAACAACCTGGGGCCAGGGAGATAGTTCAGTGGCGTCTGCCTGGCAAAGGTAAGGTCTTGAGTGGTACTTAAAAGAAAAATCTGGGGCTGTAACTGGTAAGAACAGCTATCCTGTGCCAAGAAAGGCAGGGTCTCACTATAGTTTAGGCTGGCCTTGAGCTCATGATGATCCTGCCTCAGCCTCCTCAAATGGGTTATAAGCACACTCCATGGCAGGCAGGAACTTGCAGTTCATCTGGGACTAGCCTGCTACAGAAGTCATAATTATGTACTTGCTGACAGCACTCAGCCTGCTGTCCCAGCCGCATCCCTGAACTCCTGGCCCTGAGTGCCTTGTCTTCTGGAAACAGGATTTCCTTGTTCTAAGCCACAGGTGTATCTTGATCTCTGCTTGTGGCTTCTGGGTCCCCCTGGACTCTGATGATGAACCAGCCCTTGGAGCTAATGGGATTTGGGCGCCTAGGGGGACTGAGGGAGCAATGCTCACCTCAAATTCTTGGGTAAGGAAGAGGTGATGAAATGGATGCGGGGGGAGCTTAATGGGGAATTAAGTGTAGGCAGAGAGGCTGAAGTCAGCAAGGTCATTAATAACACCACGGAAGGGAGTAAATGTCGGAGATTATCTTGTCTAATCTTTCAAGCCTCCCAGCATGGGAATCTTTTCTAAAACAGGCCTGCTGGTACAGGACCAAGGGATGGAGGGAAAGAGGGAGAAGGGGAGGAGAAGAACTGAGATGTGTTAACATGCGTGTACTAACCCCCACCAGGAATGTGGTCATTGTGTCCTGCAAGCATAGACTATTAAAAACAATAATAAAACAACCTGCTGATTTGTTCTATCCAACTAGAAATAAATACATAGTTGGCCTCTGGCATTTCCAAAGTGCTTGACTAGAATTTGAATGTCAGGACTTGGACAGTAGCTTTAAGTGGACTAGAGTGGTGCTGAGAGAAAGCAAGGTAGGAAGCTGGGAATCTGTAGGAGCCAGGCAGGCAGCAGCAGAGTGCCGAGGGGGTGGAACAAGGACACCTAGAACCTAAGCTTATGAGCATGGTTGGTGATCTTGGAATCCCAGCACTTGGGAGGCTGATGCCAGAGGTTCACCACAACTTTGAGGCCAACCTGGGCTACATAGTGAGACCCTGTCTCAACAAAAAACAACCTGAGTCGGAGCCAGGGAGATGGCTCAGTGGAATAAGTTTCCTTGGTAAGCTCAAGGACCTGAGTTCAATCCCTGGTTCCGCTAAAAATTAAAAAAAAGAAAAGAACCTAAGTCAAGTTTCTGGGCAAGTGTGTGAGCCAGAGGAACAGGGAAGAGGGAGCTGGATTTGAGATTGGGTACTGTTGTCACCTGGAGTCATTGTGACCAAGAGACTTCCAAGGGGAAACACGCCAGCCGGACATGGGCACCTAGGCCAGCCCTGCGTGGGAGGAGTGCACCCTGGCCTGAGTGCACAGGAGTCTGGATAAACGCATCCAGGGGTTGGGGACATGAAGAGGAGCTTTTTCAGTGGAAGGAGAAGAGGCCAGAACAGGCATCAGGCAGGCACGGGCTTTCCTGGGCAGGAGGGAAGAAACAGCCAGGGCCACACAGTGTCTGTACCTCAGGCTAAGAGTTGAGCAGAAGACAGGAGCTGTAAAGGGGCATAAAAGTGAAAAAAAACCTTCACAGATTGAAGGTTAGCCCTGGCTGCTACGCATTTCTACACTTGGGACAGGTGGTTCCAGGTGTAGTTGGGTTTCAGGAAGCTAAAGAAAAGGATACAAGGCCCCAGCCCTTATTTTTACTTTACCTTTAAAAAATTATGTAATTTGAGGCCGGGTCTCAGTGAATTTTTTTTGTTTGTTTGTTTGTTTTTGTCTTTTTTGAGACAGGGTCTCACTATGCAGTTCTGGCTGGCCGTAAGCTCACTTTGTAGCTCAGGCTGGTCTTGAACTCACAACAATCCTCCTGCCTCAGCCTCCCAGAGTGGTGGGATTATAGGCATGCGCCACCACGCCCAGCCTAGGTCTCGGTAAATTTTACCCAGACTTGAACCTCCTGCTTCAGATTGGGTATGCGGACCATGCCCAGCTGTCAAGTCTGTAATATTCATCTTGAGCCCGCCTGGGAGCTCTGAGTGTGAAGATTGAGCCACGTCTCACGTGATTCTTTCTGACACTGCCTGAACACACCACAAATCTTAAATCTGCACTCATCCAGTTAGGGTGAGTAACTGGTTACGCACCTAACTGTCAGTGTCCAACAGGGGGCAGCAGAACCCAGGGCCCACAGGTGCTTCCTTCAGGAACAAATAACCCACACTGACCTCAGGATTTCATCATCCTTGACTCATCTGGCTGTGACTCTGGCTTGAGAGGGAGCAGGTGTGTGGGCGCAGCTGGCAGCGGCGGTGCCTCCCAATGCCCTAGTAAGGTTTTGAAAACCGAACTGCGTGGGAGGAGTGCACCCTGGCCTGAGTGACGGGTGATGGCCCGGTCTGTTCTCGCGCCTGGGGGATGTGGCCTGAGTTAACGAATCCCCCCTTGCCCCAAGATGCCTTCAGAATCCTCTTTCCATCTTCATTAAATGGCTGATGGCCTTTTTGGACTCTTCACCTTTTTTTTTTTTTTGTCTTTCTGAGACAGGGTCTCACTATGCAGTTCAGGCTGGCCTTAAGCTCACTTTGTAGCTCAGGCTGGTCTCAAACTCACAACAGTCCTCCTGCCTCAGCCTCCCGAGTGCTGGGATTACAGGCATGCGCCACCACACTTGGCCTGGAAACCCTTCACCTGGTTCAGTCAGACTAGCGGCCCAGACACTAGCCCTTATTCTGCACCTCAGCTCTCTTGGGCTGTAGTTCAGTGATCTATGCACCCCAAGGACCCCGGGGAACAAAGACCAAAACATCTGGCCTCTGTCCCTTCCTGCCCAGGTTTACAGTTAGCCCAGTGCCACCCACTTCCGGCTACCCCTTGGCATCAGGTGATGAGCTTTGGGAGCCATGGGACACTTGAGTCCCACCTCAGTGACTCCAGGTTAATGGTGCTAGGGGGGGGGGCACAGTGGCGGTTTTTAAAGCTTTCCTTGTGATTATGTGCAGCAGCATTGAGAGCATCTGCGTCCAAGGCCTTGCTACCCGAGGTGTGGTTGTGGGCCGGCACCTGAGAGAGGGACAGGGGTTGGAGCTCCTCATCCTCTCTCAACCTGCAGAACCAGAACCTGTAATTTTCAGCCAGCTCCCCTGATGCAGATGTGGAAGTCATGATGGTTAGCATGACCTCCACCTCACTCCCTGGTCCAGTCACCCCAAGTACACTGTGATTTCAGCTGCAGCATGGACTTTCTGAGTATTTACAGTGTGACTGATGGAATGGAGACATGACATGAAGACACAACATCCACATGTAATGAAACAGAAAAATACCACAGAAACAATTCCTCTAAGACCTGTGATACACTCTCATTCATTCCACAGATTTTTAAAATTTTTTCTTGAGATAGGGTCTCGCTGCTGCCCACCTAACCTCAAACTCACAGAAATCCTCCTGCCTCAACCTCCCAAGGTTGATGATTACAGGCTGGTTCTACCACACCCTGCTGCACAGGTATTTTTCGCTCCTTCTTTGTGCTAAGCAATTTCCAGTTGCCTGTGCCTAGAAAAAAAAAAAACCATGTTGTTATAGAGTTTATGTATGTTGGCTGTGTTTGTGTCAGGAAGCTCAAACCATGTGTCAGAAAGCTTAAACCATGTGGAAGGCATGCTAGAAAATTAATAATTTTTTTTAAAAGATTATAATTTGGGGCCAGGGAGATGGCTCAGTGGAATAAGTGCTTCCCTGGCAAGTGCAAGGGCCTGAATTCAATCCCCAGTTCCTTTAAAAAAAAAAAAGAAATAAAGAAACATCTAAAAAAAGATTATAGGGGCCGAGGAGATAGTTCAGTAGAATAAGCACTTGCCTGGCAAGTACAAGAGCCTGAGTTCAATTCCCGGTTCCGCAAAATAAATAAATAAATAATTAAAAAAAGATTATAATTTGCCTGGTGGAGTGTCACAGGAATATAATCCTAGAACTCAGGAGGTTGAGGCAAAAGGATCACTCCAAGTTGGAAGCCAGCCGGGGTTATATAGTGAGTTCAAGACCAGCCTGAACTACATAGTGAGACCCTGTCTCAACAAAAAATAAAACTTATCTTTGTATAACTTTTTGTCTGAAGTCAATACAAGTTTTATTTTATATAATAGGACTTTTGGGGGTGTTAGTAGTGGATTTTGATCTAAATGTTGGATGTATTTACTTTGTAAATGATAGGTTTTTTCAGGTAACCAGTGCAGCAGAGAAACAGGCAGAAGGAAAAAGGGCAAAGGGCTTTATTTTCCTTGAGGACATGGGAAGAATTTGGGGAAGATAAAGAAATTCTCTGGATCAGAACAAAGGGATGCTGAGGCTTTTTTGGCCTTTGTCAGGGATGGAGTTTGGAGGGGATGTTTAGATATACCTGAGGGAGCTGACTGGGGGACTTCCCTGAGGTGGTAGGAAGGGGGAGAAGAAGGGGGAGGTAGTCTTGGGGAAGATGCGCTTTGTTTAAGGGCATAGGCCATATTTTAGCAACTTATGTTAGGGCCAGAACCTATCAATAAACATGTACCTTCTTCCCTCTGGATATGTGTTGTAAGTCAATTAAATAAAAATAATTACATTTTAGTATTGGCTATTCTACTATTGTCCTTGCCATTAAAAAAAAAAAAAAAAAAAATGAAAAA
>PVKA01053878.1:0-11024 GCA_004027165.1 Ctenomys sociabilis | reverse complement strand
TTGAATGGGATTTCTAGTCCTACTCTTTTGAGGAGTCTCCACACTGACCTCCACAGTGGTTGTACCAGTCTACATTCCCATCAGCAGTGGAGAAGCATTCCCTTTTTCCCACAACCTCTCCAACATTTGTCGTTGGTTGATTTCCTTATGATAGCCATTCTTTCTGGAGTGAGATGGTATCTCAGTGTTGTTTTAATTTGAATTTCACCAATGACTAGCGATGTGGAGCATTTTTTCATATATTTATTTGCTTCTTTAATTTCATCCTCTGAGAAGTGTGTATTCATCTCAGATGCCCATTTCTGAATTGGGTCTTTAAATTTGAGGGTCCTGTTATATCTTAGTTCTTTATATATTCTAGACAGCAGACCTTTGTCTGCTTGCTTATTAGTTAGGATTTTTTCAAAATTTGTGGGTTGTCCTTTCACTCTGTTGATAATTTCTTTTGACATGCAGAAACTCCTCAAGAAAAGTTGATGCCATGTTTTGATTCTTTCAAGTGTTTCTTGTGCAAATATATGTTTGTTCACGAACTCTTTACCTACCCCTTTGTCTTCAAGAGTTCCTCCTACTTTCTCTTCCAGGACATTGAGTGTTTCTGTTTTAAAGTTTAGATCTTTCATCCATTTTGACTTTACCTTAGTGCATGGTGATAGACCTGTGTCAAGTTTTAGTTTTTGGCATGTAGAAAGCCATGTTTTCCAGCACCATTTGTTAAAGAGGCTATCTTTCTTCCAGTGAGTACATTTGGCCCCTTTGCTGAAGAACACATGGCTGAGTGTGTTTGTAGGTACTTCTGCACCTTCTAATCTATTACATTGATCCTCAGATCTATTTCATTGATTTTTATCACAATGGCTTTGTAGTATAATTTCAAGTCAGGAATTGTAATGCCTTCGGCCTTGTCTTTATTGGCCAAGATTGCCTTTGCTATTCTAGGTCATTTGTGGTTCCAAATAAATTTTAGGAATGATTTCTCTAGGTCCCAGAGGTATGTTGATGGCAGTTTGATAGACACTGCATTACATCTGTACAGCAATTTTGGGAGTATGGCCATCTTCACGATGTTGGCTCTTCCTATCAAGAAGCATGGAATACCTTTCCATTTTCTAAAATTCACTATAATCTCTTTTCTTATGGTGTTGTTATTTTCCATGAAAAGATCTTTGACCTCCTTGGTTAAGTGAATTGCAAGGTATTTCATTTTCCATGGTGCTATTGTAAAAGGTATTGTTTCTATTGTTTCCCTTTCAGTGTGCTTGTTATCTGTTTAGAGGAATGCTATTGACTTTTGAGTATTGATTTTGTATCCTGGTACAGTACTGAATTTCTATATTAGCTCTAGTAGTTTTTTGGTGGAATTTTTGAGGTCTTCCAAGTAAAGTATCATGTCCTCTGCAAATAGTGATAATTTAACATCTTCTTTACCTATTCGTTTTTTTTGTTTTGTTTCTTTGAGACAGGGTCTCACTATGCAGTTCAGACTGGCCTTAAGCTCACTTTGTAGCTCAGGCTGGTCTTGAAATCACAACAATCCTCCTGCCTCAGCATCCCAAGTGCTGGGATTACAGACCTGCACCACCATGCCCGGATCTTCTTTATCTATTCTTATTCCCTTTATTTCTCCCTCTTTTTAAATGGCTGTTGCAAATGATTCCAAAACTATACTGAATAGGAGGGGTGATAGGAGACATCCTTGTCTTGTACCTGATTTAAGAGTAAAAGATTTTAGTCTTTCCCCATTTAGGATTATATTAGCTTTTGGGTTGTCATAGATGGTTTTTATTAAGTTACGGTAGTGTCTATCTATTCCAATTTTTTGTAGGATCTTGAACATGAATGAGTGTTGGACTTTGTCAAAAGCTTTCTCTGCATCAATTGAGATGATCATGTTGTTTTAGATTTCAGTCTATTAATATAGTGTATTACATTTATAGATTTTCAAATATTGAACCATCCTTGTATCCCTGGGATGACTCCTACCTGGTCATGGTGTATGATCTTGATAATTTGCTATATTCTATTTGCTAGGATTTTATTGAGTATTTTTGCATCTATGTTCATGAGGGAGATGATGTTAGTTTTCTTTTTTGATTGTGTCTTTTCCTGGTTTTGAAATCAGTATTGTACTTGCCTCTAGAAATGATTTTGGGAGGACTGCTTCCTTTGCAATTTCATCGAAGATTTTGTGAAGTGTAGGGATTATATCTTCTATAAATTTCTTGTAGAATTCAGCTGTGAATCCATCAAGACCAGGACTTTTCTTGGTCAGTAGGATTTTTATTACGTTTCATATTTAATTGGCTGTTACTGCATTACTGAGAGTTGTTATATCTTCTTGATTCAGTTTTGGTAATTTGTACCTTTCGAGGAATATGTCCATTTCTTCTGTGTCTTCTGTTCCGTGAGCCTAAGGATTCTCGAAATAACTATTGTTAATCTTCTGAATTTCCACTGGGTGTGGTGATTTTACCCTTTTCATTCCTCATTGCATGTACTTGAATTTTTCTTGCCTTTTTTTGATGAGGTTGGCTAGAGGCTTATCAACTTCATTTAGTCTTCTAAAGAACCAGCTTTTTGATTTGTGAATTATTTGAACTGTTTTCTTCATCTTAACTGAATTAATTTCTCCTCTAATCTTTATGATTTCTTCACGTCTTTGTGCTCTGGGTTACATTTGCTCTTCTTTTTCTAGTTTTTGGAGGTGCAATATTAGGATGTTTATTTGTTCTCCTAATGTGTGAGTTCATAGCTGTGATTTTCCCTCTAAGAAATGCTTTCATCACATCCCATCAATTCTAGTAAGTTGTGCTTGAATTTTCATTGAATTTTAGATATTGTTGAATTTCTTGTTTAATTTCTTCTGTGACTCATTGATTCCTGAGTAGGGTGTTATTTAGTTTCCATCTGTTGAGCAGGTTTTTCTGGTTTCTTTTGTCGTTTATTTCCAGTTTCATTGCACTGTGGTCCAATAATATGCATGGGATAATTTCTATTTTCTTGTATATACTTATGCATGACCTCTGGACTAGTATGTGGTCTATTTTGGAAAATGACCTGTGTGCAGCTGAAAAAAATGTGTATTCAGCTGTGGTTGGGTGGAACACTCTGTATATGTCCACCAGGTCCATTTGTTCTAAGCTCTGGTTCAGTTGTTACTTCCTTGCTAATTTTTTATCTGGTAGATCTATCTGTTTTGAGATAAGGGGGTGTGAAGGTCTCCTGTTAAAATTGTGGTCTTAGATATTAAGTTTTTCATGTCCATTAAGATTTGTCATACATAGTTGGGTGTTCCTGTGTTTGGTGCATAGATATCTATGAGTGTTTCCTCTTGCTCTTGGATGTTTCCCCTGACCAATATATAGTGACCTTCTTTGTCTTATTTGATCCTTCTTTGAAGTTGCGAGTGTCTGAGAACAGAATTGCTGCTCCTGCTTTTTTCTGCTGTGCTGGGGCATGGAGTATTGTTTTCCATCCTTTAACTTTGAGCCTATGAATGTCCTTTTGAGTTAATTGTGTTTCTTATATGCAGCATATTGTTGGATTTTGTTTCCTAATCCACTGTGCCAGTCTATTTCTCTTAATTGGTGAATTGAGTCTGTTTACATTGATGGTTATAATTGAAATGTGTTGACTTATGTTTGTCATGATAATTACCTGGTGTTTTTTATTCCTTTCTGTCCTGTGTTTAATTGCGTGTCCTGTTTAGTGGGTTCATTCCACTCTCATTCATGGAGTTCTGGTCATTGTGGTCTCTCTCTAAAACATTTTTAAGCAGCCTGTGAAGGGATGGCTTTGTCATCATGAAATTCTTTAGTTGCTCTTTGTTGTGGAAGTATTTCACTTCTCCATCAAACTTGAAAGAGAGTTTTGCACGGTAAACTAGTCTGGGCTGGAATTTGTTTTCGTGTAGGACTTGAAGAACTCTGCTCCATGCTCTCCTTATGTTCATGGTTTGGGTAGAGAAGTTGGGTGTAATTCTGATGGGTTTTCCTTTAAATGTGGTCTGCTTCTTCTCTCTACCAGATTTCAGTATATATTTTTGTGTTAGATTTCTGGGATCTTGAATATTATGTGTCTCTATGTGTTTTTAGTTGGGTTGAAGTTATTTGGTGTTCTGTATGCTTCGGTTACCTGAATGTTGGATTGCTTCCTCATCTTTGGGAAGTTTTCTGCGATTACTTTTCCCCAGATTCTTTTTATGTCATTTATGTTTACTCCTTCATTCTTGTTGATACCAAATATTCTCTCATTGTTCATCCTAGCGTCATCTTGCAGGTAATGGATTATTTTTTCCTGCATTCTCATTGTTTTTAAGAGATCCTTTCTCACCTTTTCACTAGTTGCACCGGTGTCTTCAAGATCTGGAACTCTGTCTTCACTTTCACTTAAATGGTTTTGAAAACTCATGATTGATATTTTTAGTTCTTCTATATGTCTTTGAGTCTGTTTCATGCATTCTGTTTCTTTTGTGTATTGTCCATTCAAGGAATCCATCATAGTTCTGATCTCCTCAATTCTTTTATCCATGTCTTCTTTAGAGGCAGTTATTAATTCTGTTTTTGCAGAGTTTCTTCCAAGTTGGGTTTCCTCTGTATATTTCCAGACTTGTTTCTGTATTTCAGATGCTATGATTTCAAAGAATTCTTTTTATTTTCAAAGAATTCTTTATTGATTCTAGAAATTATTTTTGCTTTGAGTTCCTCTTGCCCTGTCTGCTGTTGTTTCTTTGCTTCAGAGGCTGTTAATTCATATGTTTCAGCTGGAATAGTGCTCTCTGCACTTGTTCTGGGTGAGCATAGTTTTTCCACCCGATGTTTCTGGAATTCATTCTTTATTTCAGATACTATGTATTCAGATATTTCTTTTTTATTTGAGGAATTAATTCTCATCAAATACCTTTGTGCTCTTGTTCCTTTGCTGCTTTATCTGTTAATTCATTCATTTCAGCTGAGCTAGTGCCCTCTGCACTTTCTGCTGGACTCAAGGCCTGAGATTGCGTTTTTCTCCTTGTTCCGGTCATTTTGTATAGCACTGACCTCTGACCTTCAGTGTAGAGCTTTGGTGCAGCTATACCCACAGCGTATAATGAGATTTGGGTGCCAGTCTATTAAGTTTGAGATTATCCAGTTATGCCTATCCTGTATCTAGCTGTTCCTTTTTGCTGCAGCTCCTGTGGTTCCCCTCTGTTGGTTCCCTGGTGAGGCAAGCATGATCTGAACCGGGGTGCAGAAGAAGGAGTGAAAATTTTCACTATCTTGGCTGTCTTTGGAGCAAGGTTTCAGAAAGCTGTCGACGTCGGCCCTCCTGTCTCAGGCAGGTCACTCTCTAGGTGGGCGGGCCTGTTCTTTGGTGGGTCTGCTGGGCTCCCAAAAGGATAGTGGATGTTCTTATTCACCAGGTAGGCTGTTCTGGGTTGGCCAACCTGTGCTGGTTCCGGGGCCTCGGGCCGGAACTGCAGAAGGCTGGGAAATGTCCCTCCGGCACTATGGTCCTGGAGCCCTCACTCACAGGCCGAGCTGTGCTGGGTCTTGGGCAATGGGGTAGAAATGGAGATCGCTGGGAAATGTTTCTCTGGTGTGGCAGGCCTGGAGCTCTACACTCACTGAACTTTGATGCCCAGGGAGTGGGGAAATTCCCACCTGCTCAGCGGGCTTTAGGGCAGGGAATCCAGGGATTTGCTGGTGAGTGGGCCCTGAGGTTTCAGGTCAGTTACTGGCTTGGAGGGCTTCAGGGTGAGGATCCAGGCAGCACCTGTGGGAAGAAGCCAAAGGCTCTCCTTCAGACTCACCACACAGCCACTGATCTGGGAAGCCTGGTGAGTAGTGCAAATTCTTACTCACTGGGAGAGCTTGGGGCAGGATCCAGGAGGCTGCCGGAGCCAGCCGCTGTCTCAGGCCTTCTCTCGGGCTGGTCAGCTTGGGCTGGATCCAGGAAGATGGCAGAGGGGGCTGCGCTTTCTCAGGCCAGTCTGGTCTCTGGGGCTGGGCAGGTGTGGGTGGGATTGAGGAAGATTTAAAATGCAATGTTAAACATATATATTAAGAACAGATAGCCTTATCACTGAACTACTCTTTTTAAAAATGTATTTGGTTGTTGCAGGTTCTCATTACACACACAGCTCAGACTTGTGGTAATTCTTCTGCTTTTAGCTCTCTCAATGCTGGGATCATAGGCATGCTCCATCAGCTGACTCTGATCAGCTCAGACCACCCTCGGGGTTGGGGCTGGCATGGCACGTGGTGCCTGGGATAGAACAGCAGTCCCTGAGCTTGCCTAAGCAGGGGCTTAGTCTGCTCAGCTATCTCACCTACCCGACTGACCTAGTCTTTGAGGAGAATTACTCAGACTTTGACAATTAAGTATATCAGACTATATTAGACTATTAAGTATTTTAGTATATTTTACTAAAAGGTATTGAAAGTGTTTGCATCTATATTCACAATGGATATTAATCAGTTGAGTTCCCATTTTGCAATGTTTTGAGTTTTGTCTTGCATTGATATCAGAGAAATGTTATTATAAAACGAGCCAGGGATTGCTGTGGTTTAGATCTAGAACATTGCATTCAGTGGGGGGCAAGATTTCAGAGAGCAGTTTTATCGCAGAGATGTTGTGCTCACTGGAGATTACTCCACCATGAATTCAGGGGCAAGGTGTGCTGGTGGGAGGTAGTGGCAAGCGAGAAATAGCAGGTCACTGAGGGCATGTCCTGAAGGAAAGTATCTCCTTCCCTACCTACCGTTCTTCCAGGCCACCGCAACATGGACAACTTTACTGTGGCGGGTACCTCAGCTGTGTCCCTTCCTAAATGGAGCCAGCAGCCTGTGACCTGAATTATCTAAGAACTTGAGCCAAAAGAGCTTCCCTCCTTTAAATTTGTGGGTGTAGGGTATTAAGTCTGAAAAGAAAAATCAAAGAATTAAGAATGTGACATATTTTCCTCTCTTAAACTTCCTGGAAGATTTTTATATAGAGTTGCCAGGTATTCTATTATGAGTTTTACCTTATTAGGTATATTATTTATACCTCAGATAATCTTATTAATATTCATTATTATCATCTTCATTTTTGTAGGTGAGGAATACATATTACAAATAGATTGAGCAGTTTGCCTGAAGTCAGATATTGTTAAATCATGGATCCAATACTTGAAAGAGGAAGACTGATTCCAGTTCTCACCTTCATAACTGTATAGTACACTCTGTCCATTTCCTGGGTCCATCAGACAACTAAGGTTTTAGTAGTGAAAATCTATCTTTCCCAGAATGCTGCAGTGCTATAAGGAATGGTCACAGAAATATTCATTATTTTCTTTTTTATTTTAAAAAGAAAAAATAAAATGAAGCTACCTTAAAAATAGAGTTTTAAAACAGGATAATAGGAGAGTTGCAAAAATCAATACACTGCATATTGTTGTCTACATGGTAGTTATTCAAAGCAGAAGATATAGGCATGATATTTTGTCCAAACAATATTAGAAGTAAGCTTTCTTTTCAATGAATTAAGATAAGTTAGCTGTATAACTATCTTAACTATCTTGTGTATAAATATATTTTCTCTTCCTTCCTTTCCTCTTCTCCTGAGTCCAAAAATGGGCAGCTGAGATGAATACACACTTCTCAGATGAAGAAATATGTATAGCAAATAAATACATGAAAAAATGTTCAACAACATTGGTCATCTGAGAGGTACAAATTAAAATAGCATTCAGATTCCATCTCTCCCCAGAAGGACTGTCTATTATAAAAAAAATCAACCGATAACAAGTGCTAGTAGCACTGTGGGGAAAAACGAATCCTTTCTCACTGCTGGTGGGATTGCAGACTTGTGCAACCACTGTGGAAATCAGTTTGTAAATTCCCTTAAAAGCTAGGATTAGAGATTCATTTCTTCCTTTTTTTTCTGATTTTCTTTTCCTCCCACATACCTTTCATTCACCATACTGAATTTAGGAATTCTTCCTTAGAGGCCCACATTGCACTTTTACTTTAACAATAGTTATGCTCTATGCTCATGCTGTCATGTTAGTAATGGGAAGATACTGAAATAATGAAGGTTTTGATTTATATGTATATTTTTTTTCTTTTTGAGGAGATAGCTTTGGGAGATATAAGCACCTGCTAAGTCAAACTCCTTATGCTTCCCTTTCTTATTGCTGAATACACTAGATTTCTACCCACAGGCTTAACTTCAAAGTGATCTTCAGATATAAGTAAACTGGGACAGTATTGTATGATTCAACTGTGATTCTGATGCAGATCTATGCTCTAGCTTTGGCAACGGAATTCCTGCTATGCTCCTTTGTGAATAAGAACATTTTTTTTTGGCCTTCCTTTAAATATATACCTGATTTTTCTAATCTCAATTGACTTTTTGCAGTCTATCCACGTTTAGGATTGAAAAAATGTCCCACTAACTTAGAATCCACAACCAACCCCCAGAGAATGTTGGATATTATGAATGGAGTCCTGCCCATGGTGCTCATTCTTGTATTGGTGGTTTGCCGTCTTCTCAAAAACTCCCAGATGCCAGGTATTTGCTTAGTGCTTGGCATTTGAATATCTCTGGCTTCAGTCACCCAAACTTTATATCATTGTATGCCTGAATTACTACATGTAGCTCATGCTGGATTCTGGAGTAGATATGCTTCTGTTGTGAGTCTGTTACCTTGATCTCTGAGAATGGAAGGCTGGCCAACTAAAGAGGCAGTCATTGAAAATTTATCACTGAGTAGGCTAGATATTACTTGCTTTTAGATATTACTTGCTTATGAAGGTCTTAGCATCAACATTAATTTTTATTACATTTAACAAAATTTACACTGTCATAGCATTTGAATTTCCACATAATTAGAAAACAAATCATGAGTAGAACTAGTAGTGCAGCCAGTTGCATTCTGGGCTTTCCTTTGGTATTAATAAGTTGCTCACCATGGGCAAGCAGCTTAAACCCATTTCTTCTTATCATTGAGAAATTAAACTAGATTTGTACTTTCAAATGGTTTTGTTGGATATTTTGCAATGAAGATAGACTCCTAAAAATGAGTGCTATTCAAATACAGTCAGAAAAGTCTGATTGATGTAAATTAACAACTTTCTCTAGCGGAGAATGCGTATGCTTAAAGAAGTCCAGAGAGGAAATAGAATAAAAAGTATTTCCAAAGACCCAGATCATTACTCTAATTTACTTTGCTTTCACCACCTATTAATAATTCATCCTTTTAAATCTCAGTACTCTGGGAGACAGAGGGAGGAGGATGGCAAGCTTAAGCCCAGGCTATGCAACTTAATAACTTACAAACACCTTGTCCAAAAGTAAAAACTGAAAAACAAGGCTTCAGATGTACCTTAATGTGAAGGTCCTGAGTTCAGTCCCTGGGAGAAAGAAAAGTGCCAAATACTCCAGATAATACCAACCCTGATTTCTACACATAGCTTCACATAACATGCATTCTTAGAATTTCTATGTTTTCTGCTTTACTAATGGATTGATGCTTCTACTCTTCTGGGTAATTTCTCAGGAAAGAAATTATATATATATATATATATATATATATATATATATATATATATATATATATATATATATTGTGCATCCCCTACATACATATGAGTCAACATTTTATTTATTTTTTTTAATTTTAATTTTTTTATTTTACTTTTGTTTTATTGAAGTACAAATATTGATGAGACAGTTTTAAGATAACTTGACAAATCCATCCCACCCACGCCCGCCCAGCCCCTGAGACCGGCCAGAGACAGCGCGGCTGACTCCGCCATCCTCCTCCATCCCGCCCATGCCCAACCAGCCAGAGACCAGCCTGAGACAGTGGCTGACTCCAGCGGCCTCCTGGTTCCCGTGAAAAGCTCGCCCAGTGAGAGCGAATTTACAGGACTCACCAGGCTTCCCAGATCAGTGAGAGTGTGGTGAGTCTGAGGGAGAGCCTTTGGCTTCTTCCCACGCGCGCTACGCGTCCCCAACCCCTCCAAGCCAGTGACTGGCCTGAAACCTCAGGACCCACTCACCAACACCTCCCCGGATCCCCTGACCTAAAACCCACTGATTGAGTGGGAATTTCCCCGATTCTCTGGGCATCAAAGGTCAGTGAGTGTAGAACCTCAGGCCCATCGTGCCTGAGATACATTTCTGAGGGTTTAAGCTGCCCGTCACCTCCCGTGGCCCGGTGACAGCTCCAGGCACACTGTGCCAGAGAAACACTTCCAGGTGATTACTGGTCCCACCCCACAGCCCCAGACCCAGTGCAGGTCGGCCTGGAGTGAGAACTCCAAGCCTGCCACACCAGAGGGACATTTCTCAGCAATCCATGGTCCCACGCTACGGACCGAAACCCAGCACAGCCTGGCCTGTGAGTAAGGGCTCCAGGCCCACTGCACCAGAGGGACCTTTCCAAGCCTTCTTGGGTTACGGCTTGTAGACCCGGACCCAGCACAAGCTGGCCGGCTCAGTACAGCCTACTCAGTGAATAAGATCATCCACTATCCTTTTGTGAGCCCAGAAAACCCACCGAAGCCCAGGCCCACCCTCCTGGGGAACGCCCTGCCTGACACAGGAGGGCTGACCCTGGAAACCAACATAGGGGAACCAAAGGAGCTTCAGCAAAAAAGGAACTGAACACAACAGCTAGACCCAGGATAGGCATACGTGGAAAATCTCAAACTTAATAGACTGCCACCCGAATCTCATAACAAGCTAAGGTTATAGCTGTACCAAAGGTCTACACCAAAGGTCAAAGATCAGTGCTATACAAAATGACAAAGAGAAGGGGAAAAATGCAATCCCAGACCTTGAGTCCATCAGGAAAGGCAGAGGACACTAGCTCAGCTGCAACGAATGAAGTAACAGATACAGCAGCAAAGGAACAACAGCAGAAAGCTATAGAGGAAATAAAACGAGAAGTAAATCCCCAATTTAAAAAAGAAATATTTGAATACATAGAATCTGAAATAAAGAATGAATTCCAGAAACATTGGGTGGAAAAACGATGCTCACCCAGAACAAGT
>PVKA01053877.1:0-11025 GCA_004027165.1 Ctenomys sociabilis | reverse complement strand
TGATTTCTTTTTCTTCTTTTTTTTTTTTTTTTTCAGTACTGGGGATCAAACTTGGAACCTTTTGCATGCCAGGCAGGCGCTTATGCTGCTGAGCTGTCTCCCCGGCCTTTGATTTCTGAATAGTACCAAACTGCCTATAAAACTGCAGCTGTCTCACAGGAACTGAATGGATAGCCTAGGCTTCATTTAAAATTCAAAATTTAAAACTTTGGTGGTTAAATCATTTAAGATAATTTAGTCTCTACTATATAGAACAGCATGCTAATGCCTTAAAGACGAAAACGTATGCCATGGAGAAAAGGAATATGCATTTTATTACATTAATTTAATTTAATTTAATTTAATTTTTTGTGGAGATAAGGTTTCGCTATATAGTGCAGACTATCCTTGAACTCATAGGGATCCTCTTAACTCAGCCTGCTGGGATTACAGGCATGCCCCACCACACCTGGCTTTTAAAGTTTTAAACTTTTGTACCACAGAAGACAGTAAGGGTTGAAAGACAAGGCACAAAGTGGAAAAGGATATTTGCAGTGCATTGATTGGTGCTAATAGTGGTATAAATTTTACTTTTTTTTCCCCCTGAAGTATTAGGGATTGAATCCAGGGCCTTCATACTGAGCTACATCCCAGTCCTTTTAATTATTTTATTTTTGAGACAGGATACAAGATACTTATTAAATTGCTAAACTGCCCAGGCTAAGCTTGAACTTGTGGGCCTCCTGCCTCAGCCTCCCAGAATGCTGGGATTACAGGCATGCACCACGGTGCCTGGCTAAGGTTTATACATTATTAATCAAGATCTATTCTCCTCCCACCCCAAATGGGAAAAGAGTAAGAACAAGCTTGCTGGAGAAGAGGCAGCTGGGAATAACCAACAAACTGCTATTTGGCCTTGTGACTAATCAAGGAAACAGAGGGCTGGGGAGATGGCTCAGTGGAATAAGCGCTTTCCTGGCAGGCGCAAGGGCCTGAGTTCAATCCCCAGTTCCGGAAAAAAAAAAAAAAAAAAAAGGAAACAGAAAGTAAGCCATTGTGAGACAACATTTTTCACACCCTTTCGATCCGCTTCCTTGTGCTGTAGCCTTTGCAGCCTCGCTGTCTGTGGAAACTCCTCCACCGCTTGCCCTCAGTCTTAGACCTAGGTAGGAAAAGGTTTATGGCGAGTCTAGCTCTTCTACCAAACCACCAATCCGGGAAGGCTTTGTTCCTATCCCCAATCAGCCAGGATCTGATGAGAGCCCGCCCACCCCAGGCTTAGAGCCCGCCCACATTGTTTCAAGCAGCCAATCTTGGGCGGCTTTCCTGCTGTCTGTCCCGCCCTTCCCAGGGAAAACCTATCACAGGCTCTGAGCAATGCCTTTCCTCACCCTTGCTGCCTTTAATGAAGCCGGGGGCTTCCTCCTGTGGCTCTGTGTAGCCGAAGTGTCACCCATCACTTATGTAAATTGAAATCTTACTGGTACAATGGATACAGTCGAAAGAGTGGCCTTGTTAATTACCACAAAAACACCGGAAACAACATAAATGACCCTTCTAGGAGAGCAACAATCAAATATTGGGGTCCCATCATAGGTAACCAGAAACAAGACTGTAGAAGGCCAAGCCATAGGGCAGAAGGCTGAGGACAGGGAACAAGTTCCAGGATAAATGAGTCGTGGTGCCGAGCTGGGAGGCCAGGACCCGGGATCTCATTCCGGTGCAGGCTGCCTAACACAGTGACTTAGTGAGGTGCTGTCCCAAAATG
Organism: Ctenomys sociabilis; assembly: GCA_004027165.1. Taxonomy (NCBI): domain Eukaryota; kingdom Metazoa; phylum Chordata; class Mammalia; order Rodentia; family Ctenomyidae; genus Ctenomys; species Ctenomys sociabilis. The sequence goes on along the minus strand of PVKA01053877.1, from coordinate 9,278 downwards.
AGAAAAAATGAAAAGAGCTAAGGACGGTAGCTCAACGCAGAGGCCATGGATTTAATCGCCATTATCAAAATAAAATAAATTCAATGTGTTTGTTTATGTGAAAGTTGAGGATATTTATATAACAGTATGTATTGTCTACAAAGAATTCATGCAGAAAACGTGGAAGATTCTTACAATCTGGAACCTGGTTTTCTGTGAGAGGGAGGGAGAAGGTGAGGTTAGGAAAAAGTGGAAAAGTTGCACCGCTACCTGTGATGTTTTATTTCCTTAAAACCAAAGAGCCCGGTGTGGTGGTGCATGCCTATAATCCCAGCCTTCGGAAGGTGAGAGCAGGAGGACTTCTGTGACTTCAAGACCAGTCTGAACTGCGTAGTGAAACCGTCCTAAAAGAAAAAAAAAAAAATTGAAGAAATGTTTGGCCAAAATGTTATAAAATGTTACAATGTGGTCAAATATTTGTAAATATTTTGCATTGCTTGTAAGTAGTAAATTATAGTAAATATTTTGTATGAAAATTTGTCAATTAATGGCTGGGGAGATGACTCAGTGGAATAAATGCTTCCCTGGCAAGCACAAGGGCCTAAGTTCAATCCCCAGTTCCACCAAAAAAAAAAAAAAAAAAAAAAAAAAAAAAAAAAAAAAAAAAAAAAAAAAAAAAAAAAAAAAAAAAAAAAAAAAAAAAAAAAAAAAAAAAAAAAAAAAAATTGTCAATCTAGCAAACACAGATGTTTGCTATACTATTTTTGGTATTTTACTGTCTGTTCCTTAATGAATTAGGGAATTCATTAAGGAACAAGATACTATCAGGCTACATGAATGATTTCAAGGACATTCAAAAGAACAACCTGGCAGCTCTGTCTCTAAATCAACTGGGTCAGACTTTCTTCTCAGTTCCTTTAGTTGTATATTTTTAAATTTCCAATGCTCACCAAAAGATTCAGATATTAGGGTCAGCAAGATAGCTCAGCAGACTAAGCGCATGTTTAGGGAAGCCTGAGGCTCTGGGTTAAATCCCCAGCGCCACATGCCAATGCACTGCCCCCTGGCATGCTGAGCCAGTCATGGAGTCCAGGTGTGGTGGTCAGTACCTGTGATCGCAGCACTGAGAAGGCCGAGACAGGAGAAGCACTACCAGTTTGAGCTGCATAGTGAGATCCTGTACCAAATACATAAAAACAATCGGACATTGACTAGAACTGGGCCTCTTAAGCACCCTTAGCTGTAAAGGAAGCTGGGAAAACAAGTACTGTACCGTTCTTCCCAGCTGCTTGCAGGGAAGGTGGGCTGAGAAACAGTGGCTCTGGGAAGCTGCTGTGTAGCCAGTTGTGGTCTATGCCAGCCCCCAACAGTCTCAATTCTTCTGGCTGTTTCCAACAGCACTTAACTTATTCCTTCATATTCTATATTTGCTGGGAATGGGAAATCAAGTCTCAGTTAAATTCAGGTTAAATATTTTGAGCACGGGGTGACCTTCGTACTCTACTGTAGCAAGTAATGATCAGTTCTTAGGTTTACAAGTGTCACAGTGTTAGCACAGGTGGTGTATGGCCCTGGAGAAGCCAGCCCAGAGTCTGGATATTTTCTTCCACAAAAGTTGCCTGGTGGCTTCTCATACTTCATACACACACCTTGTACTTGTCGTGACAACAGTTCCTCTGTGTTTATCTTGGGCTGTCTTTTTGGAAGTGTGTGTTAAGCAATTTCAGTTTCTCCAGTGAGATTTTCTAGGGGGCTGATGAGTCATATAAGAAATCTCAACTCAGTTAAAAAAAAAAAAAAAAAAAAAAAACACTCAGAAGGAGAGGAGAGGATTTTACAAGTCAAATACAGAAATGTTGGAAAATGATTCCTCTTCCATCACTAGAACTTTTCATTTTGTGGTACTGAGGGTTAAACCCCAGATCTGAAGACTGAGCAGCCCCTCGCCCCTTTTGGTAAATTTTGAGACAGGATCTCACTAAATTGCTAAATTGCCTGGGTTAGGCTTGAACTCGTAATCCTCCTGACTCCTAGAGCGTTGGGATGGCAGATGTGTGCCTCCACACCTGGCTTTAGGTGCCATGTCAGGAGCGAGACCCGGTGAGACAAAGATTCTGGCCCAGAGGCCTGTGGCTCATCGGCCGTGGCAGATGTGGACGTTGCTCTGGGGGCAAAAGCACTTAGGTTCCTGGCCCCACTGCTCCGCTGAGGCCTTCTGCAGGCATGTGGGGCTTCTAGTTCGCCTGTTTGCACCAAGGTGGTATGGCACTATTGTGGCCCCTGGAGACCCCACAGCACCTGTGGACCACAGGCCCCCGCAAGCCATGTGGGCCAGGTGGTCTTGCTTCTGATTTCACTGAAGACCCCTTGGCCAACCCTTCCCTCCCACAGGGTCCACCCACCCCATCTGCTCAGCTGGCCCCCCCCACTGCAGTGATCCCTTCCAGTGCCAGGCTGCCGCCTTGGAGGCATTTTAAAAGTAAAGCCAGTCTCCACCTGGCTTCCCTGGATCCCTCCCTGCTTCCCCAAGTCGGCCAAAGGCAGCCCCCACACTTCTTGCCTCTGAACTCGGCGTCAGCCATGACTCACTGGACCCATCCAACCAGGCCCCTGCGTCGAGAATCTCCAGTGGCAATGGCTATATTCTTGTGCTCAGCTGGCTGTAATCCTGGCCTGGCCACCACCACCCTCCTCCCTCACCGTGGCACTAGCGTTATCTCCCGTCTCAGGCCCTCCTGCCTGAAAAGGCTCCAAGTTTATCCTGTATGTCACACTCAGAACCAGCTACCCCACCTTATCTCCAGCTCCATCGGTTCCAGTCCCTGGACTTTACCACCTTCTGCTAATGACAGAGGCGCCAGCTGCCAGGCATTTACAGCCAGTATCTGTCACCTTTACAACCACCCCGGAGCAGAGCGCAGGAATCAGTGGCTCTACTCCTGACAAGCACAACAGAGGATCTCCCTGCCCAACCCCGGCTCGTAAATAGTAGAGCTGTGGAGTCAGCCTCAGCTGCCTGACCAAAGCCATCCATCTGTGCATCTGAATTCCTCTTCTCATCCTGCTTTTTTGCTTTCTATTCTTCTGTGGTTCTAGAGGTCAAACCCAGGGGCATGTTGTCCCAGCTCTTTGTACTTTTTTATTTCCAGAGTCTTGATAACTAGCCCAGGTCCCCCGCTTGCGATCCTCCTGCCTCACCTCCAGTGAGCCTAGCAGTCCTGGCCCCCACCTCCTCCACCTGCCTCCGGGCCTCAGCCCGTAGCTCTGAAGATCCTCCAGCCTCCTTGCAGCAACCTCAGCTGGCACAATTTAGCTCTGAGCTGTAGGTCGCTGTGCCCAGGTCTCTGGCTATTTCACATCTGCCTGTCTGGTCCTAAGAAGCCTGCGTCTGAGTTATGGGTGGAGCTTGTCTGGAGGGTTCAGGTGCTCCAGAGCTGAGCTCAGGCCACCGATACCTCAGCCTCCTCCTGCGCAGGATGCTTGAGGTCTCTGCACACATGGTGAGTGCATGGCACACGCCCAAGCATGCACATACACATGCACATATGGGAACACAGGTAATCAAAAGCTGTCTTCCAAAACTAATTACATGCTTGAAACTATCCAAGACAGAAAACTCCCTCCTGACTGAATCCTGGGCAGGGCTCTCTCTCTTGTGGGACTCCAGTGTGGAACTCCAAAGTCTGCGGAAGCATCCAGCTTGAGGATGTCACTGATGTCCCCAAAGGGAGGCACTTCACTGGGCTGGGCTGGGCATCTGATGTGGATGAGGCATTTCCCTTCTGCTTCTGGTCCTGCCACTCTGTGCTCTTTGGAGGGGAGACGTAGGGAGGGGTGGTGGTGAATGCAGGGCCCTGCTATGAAGTTTTGGGTGCCGTGAGGGGGGCCCTCCTCCATGGCAGGTGGAGGGCAGCCTCTGGGACTAACCAGAGGCCGCCTCCCCGCCCAAGCATCTGCGGAAATGTGTCTCTGCCCAGACCCAGTGCTGCTGACCCATGGGGCTAAATAGCAACCCTTTGGGCTTCTCAGGGTACAGTGGAAAAAAGAGCAGACAATATGACATCCCAGACACTGGAGGGATTTCGATTTCAGGTCGAGTTCTTCCGGCAGGGGGAGGATTTGGAGGTTGGAAGGAGCAGGGGTGAGGGGTGCAAAGCTGTGGTGGGTGGGCCCTGAGGCCACACTTCTCTACAGCTTTGCCTCATCCAAGATGAGGATAAACAAGCAAATAAACGCAGGCGCACGTGGGAAGAACACATGAAGGTGATCACGGAACACATCACAAACACAGCGTAGCCTGGAGGGGTGCGGGCCATGGGGGAGGGGCGCGGGAGTTGTGCGTGGTCCCTTTGGAAAGCTGGAGCCGCACAGCAGCCCAGCCCCCCGGGGGAGGGGACTGTTCCCAGAGGAGGCCTCCTATAACTGCTTGCAGCAGGAACAGCGGCGTTGCGGCCAGGAGGGCGGCGCACGCCGAGCCTGGGCAGAGGTTTTGCAACTGGCTGCGTGGAGCCTGTTGAGCTGGTGCCCGCCTCTGTGGGCATGGCCCACGTAGGGAGCTCTGAGCGTGCCCGGGTGCGCCCAGCGCGGGCGGAGGGCTGAGGAGTCCTGGCCTCACCGAAGCCGCAGGGGCGCTGCAGGCCCGGACCCGGGGTGTTGGTGCTCTGCGTGGCAGCCTTTGAGGCTGTCTCTGCAGGGCTTAACAGGCCCAGGCGGTGCCGGGTGCCGGAGCCACCCGCGGGTGCCCCAGCCAAGGGGCAGACACAGCCACATTCCAGCTCCCGGCTGCCGGGAAGCCAGGCCGCGTTCCCACGGGGAGTGGCGGCCCGAGCACGCAGAGCCAGCAGGCGCGGAAGAGAGGCCAGAGGCCCAGGAGATGGAGGAGCAGGTGTTCAAGGGGGACCCGGACACCCCCCATTCCATCTCCTTCTCCGGCAGTGGATTCCTCTCCTACTACCAGGCCGGGGCCGTGGACGCCCTGCGAGACCTGGCCCCCCGCATGCTGGACACGACCCATCGCTTTGCGGGGACCTCGGCAGGGGCCGTGATCGCAGCCTTGGTCATCTGCGGGATCGAGATGGGTAAGGAGCAGGGCCTGAGGGATTTGAGCGTGTGTGTGGGGACAGAGCCAAGGCCGGGTGGCTCTAAGGCGCCCGGGCAGCTGCGACTCCCTGTCCTTCTGTGTCCTCGCTGGGAGCTGTGGCCCGGGCTGGCAGAGGGAAAGGGATTCTGTAAAGTTACACACAGCACCGGGCACCGGCATAAGCAGGGCTAAGGGCAGCTCTGCGTGGCCTCCTTTAAAATACAAAAGCACTCAGGAGAAGCAACCTTGGCAACAATGAATCTTTCACCTGGCCTGGGTGGTTGGAAAGATGGCTAAATTTGGAGGCATGGCAGGGGGGACCCTGAGAAAGAGAAAATAGGAATGAGGATGGGGTCACCTAGGGACGCCCCCATGCCACCTCTGATGGGACCATAAGGCTGCCCCAGAGGGGAGAGAGCTGGTCACACTGAGCCTCCAGAGCTCTGGGGGTGGCACTGGGGGTTGGAAGTTTGCTCCTCCTGCCAGAGCCCCTGCTCAGAGGCAGGCTGGGATTCCGGCCTTCAAGGAGCAGAAATTGTGGAAAGATGAGGACACCATCCCCCAATCTCTTAGTGGAACATTGGAAGTGATACGGGTGAACTGGGAAGTGTGGGCTGGAGGGGCAGGGAAAAGCAGGTGGAGGGTGCAGCAGATGCTGAGTACAGGAGCGACTGGACTTGGGGTTTGCCCCCATGGGAAGGTCGAGGAGTCACACATGAGGGATGGCTACCTTGTGTGAGGAATTGGCTGTGGGGACCTTAACCTCAGCCCAGCAGGGCACTTGCATGTGGGGCTTTGACACTGGATGGAAGTCTTTTTTTGTTTTGTTCTGGTTTGTTGGTTTGAGAGAAGGTCTTGCTGCGCAGCCCAGGCTGGCCTTGAACTCACAATGGTCTTCCTGTCTTGGCTTCTAGAAAGCCAGAATTACAGGTGTGCCCCACCACACCAAGCCTTGCAGGTCTCCCCATCCCTCCCTCTGCCTGGTACCGAAAATTGAACTCAGAACCCTGGTCGGAGCTCTGTTCCCAGCACTCCCCGCCCCTGGATTTTGAGGCGGGGTCTCTCTAAGTCGCTTAACTGTCTGGGCTGGGCTTGAATTTGATCCTCTGGATCCACCTGCCTCTGCCTGTGCTGGGATGCTGGGTGTGCAGCATGGGGTCTGATCAAGTTCTGAAGATGCCCTGTCCAGGTGAGTCAATGGTGTCTTCTCTCTGGCATTCAAAGACTTTCTGGGATGAATTCAGTTCATTTAGCTGGATAAGTAGCACCCCAAACCAACTTGGCCAGACGGTGATGGGCTGGGCTGTGGAGTAAAGAGCTACACCTATGAGGAAGCTGCCGTGTGTGGGATCGAGGACCAGGCTGTGCTGCTCAAAATTACAGCAGAAGTTCAGGGGCTGGGGGAGGTCTGGGTCTCTGCCCCAGCCTTGTGTCACTCAGCCTAGCTGTCACCTCCACTGCCGTGTAATTTACCACTGGTTTATAGCAGGCCCCACTCTGTGTTTGACATGAAGTCAATTCAGTCTGCGAAAAAGCACACTGAGATGAAAAACTGTCATTACCCCCATTGTACAGATAAGGAGACTGAGTCACGGGATACCTCTGTGCATCACTGAAGGCCACACAACAGTTCTGGGCAGAGCTAGGATCTGAAGCCAATCTGGCCAAAGTCTGTACTCTCATGCTGTAACCACGCTATTCCTTGACAGTGCAGACCCCGGGGAGGGGCAGCAACAGGGCAGATGGTGAGGTCCGAGCCGGATGCCTCTCTGGCCAGGTAGAATCTGCACTCAGGTGGTACCATGGCTGGCCCTGGGTATTTGGGGACAGCATTCTAAACTGAAGGAAAAGTGACTTGTGTAGAGCTGTAGCTTCAGTTGCATCAGAACAAAAACCAGGCCTGGTGTGGTGGTGGCATAATTCTGTAATCCCAGCATCCAGGAGGCTGAGGCAGGAGGACTGTCATGAGTTTGAGGCCATCCTGGGCTACACAGTGAGACCCTGTTCTCAACAGAACAGAACAGGACAGAACAGAACAAGAGTCAGTACCAGGTCTGCTGAATGTCTTTGTGTCCCCGTGTCCCCGTGTCCCAGCACGGCTCTGCCCCAGTCCAGTTTGTCGCTCGGCGGACGGGCACACCAGAGTCGGCATGCAGACACCAGCACGTTTGCAGCATTAACTTGCCAAACCTCACTCCAAAATGCTTGAGCCCCTTTTGAGTTCTGATTTCTTCAAGGCGTCATCAACCGTGGGTGCTGTCGAACTTGAAAGCTGTAGTTCAGTCTAACTGTGAAATCCTGCCTACCTTGGCAATTTTGCCATTTAATCTTTCACACCCTGCCTGCCGTGGGGAGAAGCGCTGTGCTTTTGTCCGCACCTGCTTCCTCCCCAGCTCGCCTGCCTGCCCTCTGCCTGATTTTATCTCTATCGTGATGATTTAGATGTTCTTTGTCCATGCTGGACACGAATCGTTGTCACCCACCGAGATTGCCTCTGTCTCCCCCAGCTCCAGGGCTGAGCTTTTTAGTTCATTTCAACTGGTTCTTATCATTCTGAAAAATTGAAATTTCATGTAGTCACATGTATCTGTCTTTTACAATTTACATTTTTAAGTCTTTGTTTGTAACAGCGGCTTCTACTTTGCCCTTCACATTTTTTCTAGTTGCCTTTTCATAATTAAGTCAGCTAGCTAGAGTTCACTGGGCTGGCAGGTTGTGACAGAGAGCCAGTTTATCTATTATCAGTGTAACAATAACCAACAATCGTCTGACCAACTACCAGTTTATCTCTTGTCTATCTACATCTATCTCTATATAACATCTATCTATCTACCATCTATCATCTGCCTATTTATATTTTGCTGTACTGGGAATTGAACCCAGCGCCTTCACATGGAGCTACATCTTAGTTCTGTCTACTTATTTATTTTTATTTTTAATTTATTTTGAAAGATCTCACTAAATTGCCCAGGCCGCGCTTACACTTTCCATCCTCCGCGTCAGCCTCCGAGAGTGCTGGGATTGCCGGCGAGCACCACGGCGTCTGGCTGAGGCCCGATTTTGTGATCATTTTCCGGACGCTGCCTCCCCCGGGCTGGCCTCAGTCGCTGCTGCTGCTGCTGCTGCATCTGGCTCTGGGCCGCACGAGCCGTGCCGCGGGCTCGCTCCTCTCTGCATGGGCTGAGCTGCCGATTTCTGGGCCTCGTCGCACTATTTATCCGTGGTAGCCCTGTGTAGGGAGCCCGGCGGAGCCAGGGGCACTGTCCCCTCCTCTGCCAAGATAACATATTCTCTGTCCCTTGTGCCTCAACACAGAGACCTCCGCTGGGACTTTGACTGAAACGACACCTTCCCAGTTTAGACACACAGTCTCTGTCTGTGTGTCTGTGTGTCTGTCTGTCTGTCTGTCTTCTGCTCTTTTGTCCTCTGATAAAGATTTTTCACGTCTGTCTCATCTTGGACTTACTTCCCAGGGTGTCCGAGCTTGGCTTGCCGTGAGGAGGGGTTTCTCTTTTCCTGTAGTCTTTCCATATCTCGTGGGTGATCTCTGACACAAAGGGTAGTGGGTGGCTTTCAAATTTGCAAGATTCACTTGTTTTCACTGCCCTTGTTTTATTTATTTTTCTGTCTTTTTGAGACAGGGTCTCACTATGCAGCTCAGGCTGGCCTTAAGCTCACTTTGTAGCTCAGGCTGGTCTCGAACTCACAACAATCCTCCTGCCTCAGCCTCCTGAGTGCTGGGATTACAGGCCTGCGCCACCACGCCCGCTACACTGCCCTTGTTTTAAGGCGGTTGCTGGATCACCCCAGGTTGTGTGCGTAAATACCACACGGCCTGCATATAACCAGAGCTTGTCTCTTACTTACTTACTTATTTATAAATGTATTTGGCACAGGGCCTCACTACGCAGCGGACCCTCCTGTTTTCAGCCTCCCCGGAGCTGGGATCACAGGCGTGCGCCACCACGCTGGGTCCCACTGGCCCACTCAGTGTGCCCCAGGGCGGGGCCACACAGTCTGTGGTGCCGGGGATCAGACCCAGTCCCTGTGCTTGCCTGAGCAGGCACTTAGTCTGCTGGCCCATCTCCCATCCTTTTTATTTTATATTTTGGCAGAACCGGGGATTGAACTCAGGCCCTTGCGCTTTCCAGGGAAGCGCTTATTCCACTGAGCCATCTCCCCGGCCCCTGGCTCATCTTTTTTTTTTTTTTTTTTTTTT
>PVKA01053876.1:0-11030 GCA_004027165.1 Ctenomys sociabilis | reverse complement strand
ACAAATATCAATCAGACAGTTTTAAGACACCTTAACAAGACTGATTCGATAAATTAATACATCGCAAACTGTTTTCATACTGTTTTGGTGTCGTACAAGGTGCACACATGATATTATACTTACAGAAATTATTATAGCAGATGTCTCTTATCAGTAAATTAAGAGTGTAGCTATCTACTTATCTTATTTTTTATACCTGAATTATATCAAAAATTCAATAATTATTTTCCTAGTGGATGACCATAGTACTAGAAGCCGACATAATATCCTGTCCAACCACCATCAGTGCAAATCTTGCCAAAAGATGTGGTATTTCTATATAATGGAGTATTACTCAGCTATTAAGAATGATAAGTTTGAAGCATTTATACTGAAGTGGATGCCACTTGAACATATACTCATAAGTGAAATAATCCAGATACACATGTGTAAATATCGTATAGTCTCCCTAGTATAACAAGTGAAAAGCAGAAAGACAAAAGGAAACATACAACAACAACTAAAAACAATTGAGTCAGATAAGGCAAAGTGAATGGCATATGCTGCACGATACTAATCAACTTTTCTTCTGGATAGTTAACAACCTAAGTTCACAAATCAGAGTGGGAGAAATAGAAGAGCCACAAGGCCAGCCAACATTTTGGCTCTAGCCTTTCAAGGTCAGCGAAGACTCAGGACATAGAAGAACCTGTACTGCAACATCATGAAACTCAGTTGAGCTCCAAATTTTCTTTCTTTTTTTTTTTTTTTTTTTTTTTTTTTTTTTTTTTTTTTTTTTTTTTTGTCTTTTTGCGACAGAGTCTCACTGTGCAGTTCAGGCTGGCCTTAAGCTCACTTTGTAGCTCAGGCTGGTCTCGAACTCACAACAATCCTCCTGCCTCAGCCTACCTAGTGCTGGGATTACAGGCATGCGCCACCACGCCTGGCTGAGCTCCAAATTTTCTGAACAAGGAGATTATGGAGCCACAGAGGAAAGAGATCAAAGTTCTATAGTGTGCCTGGGAAGAGTCACATGGAAAGAAAACTTTCTCTCAGGCTCTCACAGAGAGCAAACTGGTCAAGCATTGGCCGTGACTCATCCACATGGATGACACAGACAAAGGATCTACAGAATAATGTACAGGACTACAAGGTAAACCCTGAGAGGACTTCACTGACCACATAAGAAACATAAAGTACATGTGTTGGTATATAAGTCTTGCTCTATCTAGGTCTTAACCATCCAGCAGAAAAGTATAAAAATGAAGTATACATCGCGGGGCCAGAATATTAAGATGAGCTGTAAATGGTTATGGTCGACAACTTCTTTGAATAACTCACTATTGTTGTGGAATGCTGGACTGTGTTGGATTGTGTTGTCGAGTTCAGGCACCTAAGCTAGTTGAATGACAATGGAGTGCCCACCTTTGACAGGTGTAGACAAAGGAAGGGGTATAGAAAGGAAAAATCATGATGTGTGTGTAGACAGTACAGTTGGGATAGATAACGCTGTGCTTCTACATAAGATTCAAGTTTGAACATGAAATTCACTTTTGCTTTTCATACATTATGCATATATCCTGGCAATGTCATTTTATGCTAAATTTGGCCCATTTCATTAGGGCATATATGGAACTTTCCATTTGTAGCCAGCCTCATGTTGGTATTTGAAAAGTTTAAAATTTTAGAGCACTTAAGATTTGGATGTTTAGAGGAAGGATTCTCAATTTGGCACCTTACCACAGTGGCTAGTTTACCTTGCACAGACAGGAGTGTCATCCTGCCCCATCCTTTCATTCCAGATCCAACTGTTCTTCCATTTGCTCAGCCAAATATAAACATTCTTACAAAAATCTTCACAGAGTTTCATTGTTTCCCCCAAGACAAGGTTTCCAATATATGTAATTTAAAATAACATTACCTCAAGCATCTTTATTCCAATTGTGTCGTTGTTTGCAAGAACTCTGGGTCCCTTACCTTTCTCAGTGTATCAAATCCATCAGTTCCAGAACATGGGGAGCACCTGCAGGGCCCAAAGCCCTGCTGCCACCCTAGCAAGCAGACACACCAAAAGGTAATTCCTTTTACTGCCTACAATTTTACCTCAGCCAGATTTTACCTCAGCCACAGGAAAACATTCCTGACAGCTTTATAGTAGCCATTTGTCCTATATAAAAAGATGAAAATAAGAGCTCATTTTTGTTAGAATTCTCTTTGATGGAATTATTTGTTCTTGATTTATATTCTTTACCTCACCTCTAACTCTTTGCTATTCTTTTCATGTACACCCACACTTCTAAGAACTACATTCTGTGTAGTTATTTCATCTTCCTGTTACTCATAACCATCAGACTATAAAACAAGAAAGCCAGAGCCACAGTAGATGAGGAAGGGAAATAGCAGAAAATGTAAGGAGTGGCCTTATTTATCCTTTAGGGAAATTGCAAAGGAACTGCTGTGTTTTGTTGTCCTGGATCCCTGAAAGTGTTACCTTTGACCGTATACCATTTGCCTAGTCCATTAATTGCCTAAAGTCATTGGAACTGTACAAACAAGCTCAGCTCAGAGCCAACCTGAGCTACATAGTCTCATATTTGGGACTGCTTTCTCTGGAATATAATTCCACCACTTCTAAAAATTCCACAAACTAAATCCCTAAAATTTTTACTGTCCTCAACAACTGTTTCAATAATATATATTAGAATTAATATACCAGGGACTCTGTATAAACACTAGGATCTTAGTAGTGAACCATTTCAAAACCATTTGACACTATCCAAGAAGTGAGGAGACATGAAATAAACAGTATGGAAAGAGTTGGCTGGAGCTGGGTGATTTCCCAGCTGGAAGTGACCCAATCTCACTTCTCCAAGGGGATAGAGCAACCTTGCTTCCAAAAAGCCACTTCTAGGCAGATTTAATGTACAGAGAGGAAGTAACCAGACACAAAGCTCTGTGTGCAAGGCTAACATCATACAGGAAGAGCTCACTCTATGAGAAATAGCAATCTAATGTATCTGGCTTTCTAAAGAGTGATTCCTGGGCTGGGGAGATAGCTTGACAATCTAAGCACCTACTTGCCAAACACAAGATTCCAAGTTGGATCCCCAGTACTGCATGCCATGCAGTCCCCCAGTCACACCAAGCTGGCCCCGAAGTCAGGTGTATAATCCCAGTGCTGGAGAGGCTGAGACAGGAGGATCCCTATAAGTCTGACCTACATAGTGAGACCCTGAATCAAAAGAATATATATTTTTTTACTTAATTCATTTTATTTTTCTCATGTAAAAACCCTTTATGTCATAGCTTGAGTCCTCTGGGCAGAGACTCTGGTGTGGGTTTTCACAAGATGGTGGGTGAATTCCTGATAGGGAGACTTGGTGAACACAGTCTCTTTCCAGAGGTCAGGGGTAGGATAGCTGTAGGTCTTGGGGATGGCATCAAAGGTGGCCTTAGCAAAGTTGCCCAAAGTAGCAGTGTGGCCCCTAGCAGAGGTGCAGCAGTCATCGATACCAGCCATCAGCAGCAGCTTCTTGGACACAGTGGCTGAGACGATGCCGGTGCCTCTGGGGCAGGGATCAGACGCACCATCACAGAGGCACAGCGGCCCATCACCTTGCAAGGAGCAGTGTGGAGCTTGCCGATCTTGTTTCCCCAGTAGCCTCTCCTCACGGGGACAATGGAGAGCTTGGCCAGGATAACGGCCCCACGAATGGCAGTGGCTACTTCCTTGGAACACTTTACACCCAGGCCAACATGACCGCTGTAGTCCCCAATGGCGACAAAGGCCTTGAACCTGGTGCCCTGGCCAGCACGAGTTTGCTTCTACACAGGCATGATCTCAGAACTTCATCCTTGAGGGAAAAATTAATAATCTCAGACTCCTTGATGGGAAGGAAAAGAAGTAAATTTCCTCCGGAGACTTGATCTTCATTTCTTTGACCAGTCGGCCCAGCTTGGTGACAGAAATCCATTCTTTGTCCTCAGCCTTACCACTGTGAGCTCCCCCGGCCTCTGCCGCGCCCGTGACCTCTAAGCCACTGCCGAAGAACTTCACGGAAGCTGCCGTGGTCTCCCATGCCTGGGCCCCCGGGGCCTCCAGCCCCTTCCGCTGCACCGGCGTCATCCACCATTTGGTGTTTCCCAGAAAAAGAAGAATATTTTTAAGTGATTATTTATTTTACTTTTCTATCCTCACTGTTTTGTTAGTAAACTCATCAAAGTCAATAAACAGCAACCTAACTTAGAGAGAAAGTTAGTCAGACTTTAATTAAACATCTTGTATCTCTAATCCAATTGCTGTCCATGGCTAACAGAAATCTTTGTTTTTACATGTAGGTGCCTTTGAATCATTCACCATAAGGACTTAAAATAACACTCTTCATTATAGAACCACATAAAATGACTACATGATTCAAATGCAGGATATATAATTAACGGACCAACTTTCTGATATGAGAGGGATGGGGTAAGTATTTTTGATCACATCTTTTTAATGCGGGTTACAAAGGTCTGTATCTTTCATCACAATGAGGAACATGCATCACCTTCATATGGAAATTATTCACCTCACTGGTTTTAAGAATTTTGGTTCTTCAATAAGCACAGAAAAGGAGAAATTAATTTGTGGTTGACAGAGCAAATTCAGCGGAGCAAATGAAAGCCACAAATGCTACCTTTGCGGGAGCGATGAAGCAGTACAGTATAAAGCAGACCACCGGGCATAGAGTAGTCTCCGATATTTATTTGGAAAGATTTGCTGATTTTATTCCTTTGTACGCAGAAGCACCAGCAGCCTGAAATCAAATAAACATTTAGGACGTTAAGGAATATCACTGAAATTTTATCTCTTCAAGGTTTCAGCGATGTGTTTTTCCCAGAATTATCAGCATAACTTATAATAATTGTCGTATATTGATCAAAGCCTTACAAAAGAAATATGTATCTTGTTGTAAGAGAGAATTTTACTTTTTTTCCCTTCTGCTATCCTGAGTGATGCTCTCCTCAGCAAGGGAGCTTCTTCTCTCCTCTCAGACCTGCCAAAATCTCTGCATTAAGCTACAGGTTATAAATGTGGTCTGCTGACCAAGAGCAGACTGCAACTCATCCTACAGCTAAACTTAGGAGCTGACGCCCCTTTGAGTGTTGTCAGAAGGATTCATGGCATCCAGACTCTTGAATCTGGTACCAAGTAATTTCTTGAAAGCCTTAGTGATGAAAACTTCAATGGATCAAGGGTAAATTGAGATTGAATGAACTCATTTAATTGTGCCTACGTGTTTGGTAATAAGCTTGGCGGAAGATAGTAATGTTCTGATAGCTTCATGAAAAAAGCTTCTTCCTTTTCACTCTATTTCTTTTTTTTTCTTTTCATTGTACTTATCATAAAAATACATATAACAAAAAAAATTGAAATTGTAACCATTTTTAACCAATTCAGTGATAGTCACATTCTTTGCAAACATCACCAAATCTATTTCTGAAATATTTTCATTACTCCAGAAAGATGCTGTATACCTATCAAGTCTCCATTCCCAAATTTTTCCTCAAGTGTTCAGTCAACACTGATCTGCTTTTTCTCTGAATGGCATAAATATGTAAATGGAATCATACAATATTTGACTATGTTTACTGAACATAATATTTTCAAGGTTTACTCATGCTGTATGGTGGATGAGAATTTTTCCCTCTCAAGGCTGAGATATATCACAATTTGTGTATTTTTTGTATTCATTCATGGACATTTGAGTTATCTCCATTGTTTGGCTAGTGGCTAGCTGTATTCAAGAATCTTTTCTGAGATACTCTTTACCCCCCTTAGCTTATATACCTCATATCTACTGGATAGTCTCTTGATCTACAGCTAACCTAAGTTGAGTAATTATGCTTTTACATCTTGTTCTGAATTCTCAAAATTCAGAAACAAATGTTATTATTATTTTTTGAATGATAGTATGGTTATTTCCCTTCATTCAGTAAGATGTTGCCATATTTTCCTTCAGAATGTAAGTGAAGAACTTGGATATCTGATCAAAGCCACCCATGAAGTGTCGCTTCTTAGAGTATGTCTCCCTAAACACCCACTGTTAAATACTAAGGGTTAGACTATGTTCCTGAACCAATGTGTCAAGTTCTCCCAGGAAAACACTCTCGTGATTGGTTAGACTTTGCAGGACTCATGCCCGCCTTTGTGCAGGAAGACAGGTCACTTCCTGCAGGCTTGAAACCCTAGACTTCGGGACTTGTGGAAAGAACAATCCACATAAATTTGTAGGTACTGCTTAAACTATCTGATGAAGATGAATTCCCTAGGATTGATAGCAGCCTCTCAATAGAACAAATATAAGCAAAGTTTAATCTCTGAAAATAGACATTATTGAAAACCCAATCCTATATTTCTTACAAATTCTTTGAGTTTTCTTTTTGTTTTGTTTTGTTTTTTGTTTTTTTTTCTAGCTGTAATGTCTAATACCATGACTCTAGATAACCTTACCAGAGTTCACATAGTAAGTAATACTTATTGCTGCCTCTCTGGGACAGCCAACCACTCCATCCTGAGCAGGAGCCATCCCTGGAGATCACTGATGAATGTAAGGAAGGACTATTAAGAACAAACTTCAGAATTTGGAAACAGACAAAATGCCAGTTTACATCCTTTACCCTTCCTGGAGCATCAACTAACAGAATTTTCCAAAGATGTCTTGATTGTCTAGGGTGTTTCCACATTCACTGTCAGGAAATTTCATAAACCTCTTAGGACAGACTTCAATATGTACAAAGTAGTGACCATAAAAGTAATTTTTGTCCCACAGCAATAAAAGTAAATTTTTCCCTGGAGATAAACAAATGCTTTCTGTCTGCAGGGGATTTCCTTTCCAGGTCAGAGTTGTAATGCCTATAACTGTGACGTTAATCATTTCTTCTGCACCATCCAGTTGTAGGAAACATGGCATTCATTATTCCGGTGAATACAAACTCCCTCAACTCTCCTAATCTTTTAGAGCCAAATTCCAATCATGTTGAGTTCCTCATTCATGAGTTACATAAAACTTTCCAAGTACTCACTTGAAAAAATAAAAGAAACAGCACAATCCCCGGTTCCGCAATAAATAAATAAATAAATAAATAAATAAATAAATAAATAAAGCAAAAACCTGCAAAAGAATAGCAAGTTACACTGGTTGCATCCTCTCCTGAGAAAATGAGAAAGTCTAGGTTGTATTGGAATAATATATATATTTTTTAATTTTATTTTTTTATTTTGTTTTTTTCTGTTTTTGCTCTGACAATTGGAATTTATTTTTTTTCCTTTCATTTTATTGAAGTACAAATGTCACTCAACCAGTTTCAAGACACCTTAACAATACAGATTCAATAAATTAATACATTGCAAACTGTTTTCATAACGTTTTGGTATTGTACAAGGTGCATACATGATATTATATTTACAGATATTATTTTAGCAGATAGCTCTTATCAATGAATTAAGAGTATAGCTACTTACTTATTTATTATACCTGAATTATATCAAAAATTCAATAATTATTTTCCTAGTGGATGACCGTAGTACTAGAAGCTGACATAATATCCTGTCCAACCACCATTAGTGCAGATCTTGCCTCTCATAGAATTATGTAGAAGCACAGCATTATCTATCCCAACTGTACTGTCTATACACACACATCATGATTTTTTCTTTCTACACCCCTTCCCTTGTCTACATCTGTCAAAAGTGGGCACTCCATTGACATTCAACTAACTTAGGTGCTTGAACTCGACAACAAAATCCAACACCGTCCAGCATTCTACAACCATAGTGAGTTACTCAAAGAAATTGTCGACCATAGCCATTTACAGCTCAGCTTAATATTATGGGCTCACAATGTACACTTCATTTTTATACTTTTCTTCTGGACGGTTAAGACCTAGGTAGATCAAGACTTATATACCAACACATGAACTTTATATTTCCTATGTGGTCAGTGAAGTCCTCTCAGGGTTTATCTTGTAGTCCTGTACATTATTCTGTAGTTCCTTTGTCTGTGTCATCCATGTGGATGAGTCACGGCCAATGCTTGACCAGTTTGCTCTCTTTGAGAGCTTGAAAGAAAGTTTTCTCTTCATGTGACTCTCCCCAGGCACACTTTAGAACTTCGATCTCTTTCCTCGGTGGCTCCATAATCTCCTTGTTCAGAAAATTTGGAGCTCACCTGAGTTTCATGATGTTGCATTACAGGTTCTCCTATGTCCTGAGTCTTCGCTGACCTTGAAAGGCTAGGGCCAAAATGTTGGCTGGCCTTGTAGCTCTTCTATTTCTCCAACTCTGACTTGTAATCTTAGGTTGTTAACCCATCCAGATTTGAAATTATACTACAAAGCCACTGTGATAAAATCAACACGGTATTGGCAACAAAATAGACCTGAGGATCAGTGGAATAGATTAGAAGATGCAGAGGCATCTATGAAAACACTCAGCCATCTTATCTTCGACAAAGGGGCTACACAAGCTCACTGGGAGAAAGACAGCCTCTTTAACAAATGGTGCTGGAAAACATGGCTTTCTACATGCCGAAAACTAAAACTTGACCCAGCTCTATCACCATGCACTAAGGTAAAGTCAAAATGGTTTAAACATCTAAACGTTAAAACAGAAACACTCAATCTCCTGGAAGAGAAAGTAGGAGGAACTCTTGAAGACATAGGGGTAGGTAAAGAATTCATGAACAAACATATATTCGCACGGGAAGCACTTGAAAGAATCAACAAATGGGATCAACTCTTCTTAAGGAGCTTCTGCATGTCAAAAGAAATTGTCAACAGAGTGAAAAGACAACCCACAAACTTTGAAAAAAACCTAACTAATAAGCAATCAGACAGAGGACTACTGTCTAGAATTTATAAAGAACTAGGATATAACAGGGCCCTCAAATTTAAAGACCCAATTCAGAAATGGGCATCTGAGATGAATACACACTTCTCAGAGGACGAAATTAAAGAAGCGAATAAATATATGACAAAATGCTCCACATTGCTAGCCATTCATGAAATGCGAATAAAAACAACACTGAGATATCATCTCACTCCAGAAAGAATGGCTATCATAAGGAAATCAACCAACAGCAAATGTTGGAGAGGTTGTGGGGAAAAGGGAACACTTCTCCACTGCTGGTGGGAATGTAGACTGGTACAGCCATTGTGGAGGTCAGTGTGGAGACTCCTCAAAAGAGTAGGACTAGCAATCCCATTCAAGCCGGCTATCCCCCTACTGGGAATTTTCCCAAAGGATCTGGATACATTGTGTACCTATGTTTATAGCAGCGCACTGTGTGATAGCAAAATCTTGGAAACAACCAAGATGTCCATCACATGAGGAATGGCTGAAAAAGATGTGGTATTTCTATATAATGGAGCTATTAAGAATGATAAGTTTGAAGCATTTATACTGAAGTGGATGCCACTTGAACATATACTCATAAGTGAAATAAACCAGACACACATATGTAAATATCGTATAGTCTCCCTAGTATAACAAGCGAAAAGCAGAAATACAAACGGTAACATACAACAAGTAAAATCAATTGAGTCAGATAAGGCAAAGTGAATGGCATATGCTGCAGGATACTAATTTTTTTTATTTTGGTGGAACCAGGGATTGAACTCAGGCCCTTGTGCTTGCCAGGGAACCACTTATTCCACTGAGCCATCTCCCTGGATCTGGAATAATATCTTTAATGTGCTCACAAAAGTAACTGTCAAAAATATTATGTTAGTTCACATGTCATTCCCGCCATAAAGGCATTCGCAGACACAGATAAGGAAGGCTAATGACCTCTTTAAAGGAATTATTGAAGGAAATATTTCAATGTAAAGAAAAGCAAGCAAAATAAAAAAGGAGGTTTTTTTTTAAAGAAAAAAAAAGGAAGATGGTGAAATTAAAATTCTAATGAAACCATTGACAAGAAATGAGTAATTCAGAGAGGTTGCTGCATAAAACCTTTTATTCTTTACAATATGAACAATTAAACTAGTAAATATGGATTTATTTGCAAAATGTGTAGTCATCTATGTATATTTAAAATTTAAATTTACCCAAATATTGGAGATATAATTTACAAGTTCTAAACAGCATAGGAAAAATATAGAGACTTAAATATCTTTATCAATATGTTCTATAGAAGTGAGAAGGGAAGAAAAACGAGGCCAAGAAAAAATAATAGTAAAGAAGGGCTAAATTAAATAGCTGGAAATTAATACAAAGGTATCAGCAATCCTAAAAATTGTTAATAAACTCGACTATAAAAATTAGAGATTATTAGGTAGATTTTTAATTCAATTACATCATGGTTTCAGGAAATAATAAAACAAAATTACATAGAAAGATTTAGGGTAAGGTCAGAAGCACTGTACTCCAGGCAAATATGAAAGCAATAGAAAACAAATATAGCAAATTATTACCAGACAAAATAGAATTTAAAGCAAAATAGTAGAAACAAAGAGCTACACTACATAATAACAAAGAGAAATTATCCAGCTTACAGAGTATGAAAATTGGGCTGGAGAGATAGCTCAGGGGTCAAAATGCCTGCCTGGCAATTGCAAGGACTGAGGTTTGAACCCCAGAACTGCATGCTGTGCCAACCCCTGAACCCTGCGTGAGCTGTGCCAGCCACAAAAAGGGAGTATGGTGGCACAGGCACCCAGTGTTGAAGAGGCTAATACAGGAGGATCACTACAAGTCCAAGCTGCATAGTGAGACCCTATACCAAATAAATAAATAAATAAATAAATAAATAAATAAATAAATAAAGTTTAAGTTAAAAAAAAGTACAAAAACCATAAAACTGCATATATAATGCACAGTTTCAAAATACATAAATTGACAAGATTACAAAGCAAAACTGATACACTTCTGTCAAATATCAGGTTAAATATTTTAATGACAAAATGAACAAATAAAATATGTATAAAAAATTTAACAATGTCATCATAAATGATATTATGATAAATCAAAACTGATACTATATAGACTAACACTATAATTCTTTAATACT
>PVKA01053875.1:0-11025 GCA_004027165.1 Ctenomys sociabilis | reverse complement strand
GGATGGATGGATGGATGCACAGATATACAAGTGGAAGGATGTGGTCTCTGCATGCAATGGAAATTATTCAGCTTTGCCAAGGAAGGAAATTTTGTCATAAGCCAGATAATTGATGAGCCTGTTATGCCAAGCAAAGTAAGCCAGTCACTGTATGATCCCATTTATGTGAAGGCTGTGGAATAATGAGATCCACAGGTACAGCGTCGAGCAATGGGTGTCAGGGGCCAGAGATTAAGGTCCTGGTGGTAGCACTGTGTTAGTTTGTTAGGAATGTGCTAACAGCATGCTGAGGACTAAAAAAATAGAAACCCATTTCCAGCATCCTCAACAATGGAAAGTCTTTCTGCACCTCCCTGGGATTTACTGGTTTTAGTTCTTAGAGAAGTAGGTGAAGACAGAGAACGTGTGTGACTTTGTAGAGGATATTTTTAAGAGATCATTGATGAACGTGCCTTTAGGAGGTCAGCAGGTCCCTGAGAGTTATAGCGGAGCCACCACCCTCCGGGTGCCCCTCCGTGGGGAGCCAGGGTGTCTGTGCCACTCCATAGCCCCAGCACTCCAGCATGACGAGTGTGGCCTCAGGGGAGAGGGGTGGCCAAGGCGGTGCATCTAAGGAAGAGAGTAGAACTTTATTTATTTATTTATTTTTCTTTTTCTTATTAATTTTTTTGAGAAACAAATAGCAATGAGACAGTTTCAAAACAGGTTACTAGAACATTTACAATAATTAATACATTGCATATTGTTGTCTTCATAGTGGTTATTCATAGTACAAGATGCAGACACGATATCCTGTCCAAATACTATTAGTACAAATCTTCTCATTGAATTAAGAGAAAGTAGTTGTATATCTATCCTATTTTGTATATACAGATACAAAATTGTTAAAAAAAAAAAAATGGAATTTCGTATGGCTGTACCATATGAGAAAAGACACAACTCTGGAAATTGCGGGAAGTTACCACCTTAGAAAGTTAGAAGATGGAGTCAAAGACCGTGGGAGGGAGGAGGAGAAATAAAGGCAGTGCCAGCTGCGGGCCACAGAGGGCAAAGAAGCCCAATAGAGAAGACAGCGGCATGGAGCTGTGCAAAGGCGCCAGCCATGCTCTTGGTCCCAGGGTCTCTGCTAGGCCTTGGGATACAGGCCGAAGCCACCTGCAAGCTCCAGCCAGCCCTCCCTTTCCCCAGAGGGAGCCATAATTGCCGCACTTTTCCATGAGGATAGCAAAGAATGGCAGGCCAGGTGTGCCCGAGGCCCCTGAGGTAGGTGATGCGCAGGCAGGTGCCACACAGCCTCACTCAGTCCTCAGCCACAGCCACCTCTCCATCAGCTCCTCAGCTCTGAGCTAGTAATCTTTTCCCACCTCTGACGGCATGAGGCAACCTTCAAAGTGCTGGAAGACAGATGTCGGCAGCAACTGTGGGACCAGATGGGGTCTGCACAGGGGAGACGAGACAGGTGCTGAGGCCGGGGGTGCAGCAATAGCCCCCTGGCATAGCTTCCCAGGTGCCACATGATCTGAGGTCTGAGGCCACCAGGACTGTGCTTTCATGCCTGCATGTGTCTGTGATAGACGGCACACACTTCTCCTTCACCTCGGAACCGGGACAGACTGGATCCTGGTCACTGTGAGCGCCCATTCTCCCATTGCGTCCTCCTTCCCTGAGCCCCTGCCCATCTCCAGTGTCTACGCCCCTGCTTCCTGTCACCTCTCTTTTACTTTGCTCTTCAGTTGTTTATACCATGCATTCCTCATAATAGAGAAACCCAGTGGAAGCCATAGAAAATGTGGCATGTGTGCTTAGTGGAGCACTAGCAAGCCACACAGAGGGACAGGTCTGAGTCCCTTGTAGGCAGTGGATGGCTCTTGAGACCATAATGTGATGTGAGCTCAGTGAGACACAGAAGGACATGTATTTTCTAGGTTTCTCCTCCAAAGCAGGGAGAATGGAGAGTTGAAGAGGTCAAGAAGGCCACTGCAGTCGCTGTGCCAGGATCATGGCCTTGGTGCAAGGGTGGCTCACCTTCCCCGGCCGCTGTACCTCTGTCCCCACCCAGCCCTTAGAGCTCAGCCCTGCTTGGGAGGCCACTGTGAGCCACTGTGACCTTCTATACCCTTTCTCACAACTACGCCTTTACTGTGAGTTGCAAAAGCCTCTTTTGCAGAGGGACCACTATGGGTGTGACATGTACCTGAGTGGTGGCTGGACCGAAGGTAGCTCCATTTCTCACCTGGGCCTTTCAGTGACCTAGAATGACTGCCTGACTCGGAAGTGGATGTCACATGATCAGGGTGACCTGGAACAGAGGACTTGAAAACTTGCCCAGACTCCACTCACTGACCAAATCAGGGGATTGTCCTTGTTTCCAAGCTCCCAAAGCAAGGAGAACCCGTGGCAGGGGAGCCCTCACTCCCTCTGTCATTCGGCATAACGACTATCAGACTCTGATAGCTCCCATGAGGGATTTGGCTTCCTTCCAAGACATGGACTTCTCCAGGGTATGGGGAGGCCTGTGCCCAGCTGGGACAGCTAGTGGCTGCTCGGGCTATTCTAATTCCCATCTACAGCGTGTGTCACAGGGAATCTGACCTGCCAAGCAGCTGCACCAAAATACTAAGGAACTTAGCAAGTGTCCCCAGCTGTCGTGGTCACAGGCTAAGGCAGTGGGCCTCACTCTGATGGCAGAGCAGCCTGGGACCCTAGTGAGCTCAGGGAGCAGAGGAGAGGGCGGAGCTGGAGGACA
Organism: Ctenomys sociabilis; assembly: GCA_004027165.1. NCBI lineage: Eukaryota > Metazoa > Chordata > Mammalia > Rodentia > Ctenomyidae > Ctenomys > Ctenomys sociabilis. The sequence goes on along the minus strand of PVKA01053875.1, from coordinate 8,279 downwards.
GCGCAATCAAAGCAAATGTTTGGTAGGTGTAAAAATACATTTCCTGCTTGCCTTAAGGGACCAATTGAATAAAAGTCATCTGTAAGATGTAAAATCCCATAGAAAAATCTCCGTTGAGGCCTGAAGGACAAAACTGAGATGCTTAGAACCATTGCACTGCCTTCTGGACCAGCCGAGTCCCGCTACATCCACTTGCTCTCATGGCCCCGTTTGGGCTGAGAATTTCTGTCGCTAAGGATCACAGCGAGTAGGCTGTGGTAAGAACTACACAAACACCTCACACGATTTCCTTTGGTGTCCTTTCTGGGCCACCTGAAGCTCGTCTCCCCTCCGGATGTGCCCAGTGCTTCATGAACTCTGTGTCCCTGTACCTATGGTCACCCTTCCTCAGAGCCCCTGGTACATTCCACAAACCCACAGGGAAGGAAACACATCTGCTCCCCTCAGCTTCTCAAGGGAAAAGCCCCTCTTCCTCCCTCCCTTCCTGCTTCTCTCTCTCTCTCTCTCTCTCTCTCTCTCTTTCTAATATCTGTATCTTCAGGTTTCACCTGAGCACTAGACCACCATATATGAATAATTCTGTGAATTAACAAATCAACCAGGGCAGGAAAATCCAAACAAGAAAACACACATGCGGTAAAGGACAGTTCAGCCTACAGAACAGCGTTAGATGTCGTCTACACCCACGTCTAGTGCCACCCTATCTGCTCGTTAGTAATCATCAGCCGTACTCTGAGGCCAAAGCCGCACGATCTCGTGTTCAATACTGTGCTACATCCAAAGTGCTAGAGAGGAGGATGTCCCCTGCTCTCCTCATCCCAGGATGGCTTGCCGGCTGGCGGGATGGCCTCCCTTCACTGACCGCCACTTGTCAGGGATGGCTGGCCAGCCACCCAGCAGGGACTCCAGGAAGAAGCTGCAGACCTGAACCTGAGCCTGCCGGTGCTCTGTGCGTCTAGCTCTGCACACTAGACTTCAAGGAGATTGCAGATAGGATTACTGAGAGAGGAAACCAAGCTCGTGTGGGAAGCCAGGGCGCAAAGGGTGCTGTTCATCACAAGAGGAAGAAGGGCCCAACGGACTCAGGAAGCCGGCGGCTGAATCTCCCTCTCCGGTGGTTGAACTTGTTGATTTGGTCTCTTGAATTTCAGTTTTATGGGCTCAGGCAAGTAACCCTTCAGCTTGATGCAGCTCTCCTCCTATGGTTAATGGTTATAGCGGGAAAGAACAATTAACTAAGTGTAGGATTTCTGAGTCAGTCTGGCAACCTGGTAGGAAATGCAAACTTGGGGGGAAGCTTGCTAGTTTTTTTTTGTTTGTTTGTTTGTTTGTTTGTTTGTTTTGTCTTTTTGAGACAGGGTCTCACTATGCAGTTCAGTCTGGCCTTAAGCTCACTTTGTAGCTCAGGCTGGTCTCGAACCCACAACAATCCTCCTGCCTCAGCCTCCCGAGTGCTGGGATTACAGGCATGCGCCACCATGCCCGGCCTGCGCCACCATGCCCGGCCGAAGCTTGCTAGTTTTAAAAATGCCAAGACATTTCCTTCAGTTAAGAACTTCGGATGACAAGGGTCATGGCAGAGTCTCTTACTCCTAATACATCAGCAAGTACTTTTGGTTAAAGAGGCTGAATTAGAACAACACTCTCGTCGGGGGAGGGCACTTTACTGACGTGGGTGCACACAGACTTGGCAGAGAAGGACCCGAGCTCCAACCCAAGGTCCCACATGCTAATGCTGTGTCCCTTGGCAAGTATCTCAGATCCTTAAAACTCAGATCATGTGTACCCAGGCCTCAGCTGGAGCTCGGGACATCACCATACAGAAACAGAGCTCTCCATTTCATCCTCTGAAAATGGGGGGAAGGAGGAAGAGACAGAGGGAAAAACAAATGTTCCTTAAAAATATGTTGTAGGGGCCAGGAAGATAGCTCAATAGAATAAGCACTTGCCTGGCAAGCTCAAGGGCCTGAGTTCAATCCCTGGTTCTGCCAAAAAAAAGAAAGGTTGGGGCTGCACCCCCCGCCCCTGGGGAATCTAACCAAACCATCTCCATTCTTGAAGCACAGTGGGCAAATGCCCTCCTGCATGCTTACTGTTATTAATATTTAATGTGTATAAACTTTTCAAAATTGACATTTACATGCCAAATCTGGTACCCTGACTTCGGGGCCTCTTCCCCAGCAAAGCTCAGGACTGGTTCATGGACCTCTGATTAAGAACAAATGAGGCCAGAGCTTTGGGGTTTGTTCCTTCTGAGTCACTTCATTTCACAAGCAGTAAAGTCTGTCCTCTGGCCAAAGACCACATCAGCAGCCCGGGCCACGAATCCCGTTGTCAGGGAGCTGCATGAGAGGGGCGAAAGCACTCAGGCCACTGTCACCACTGCTGACAAGGCCCTTCAAAACCCTTCCCGCCCCAAAAAGGAGACTGTGGTCTCCCCATTTAATTGCCATTCCTTGGAGGGATTAGGGGGAAACAGCCTCCCGTCCTACAATGCGGTTCAGAGCGGCTCTGCCAGCCACCTCGCATTTTATCCTTGCAGCCCTGGAGATGGCAAGACTAAGCAGACTGAAAGCCTAAAGGCAATAAAGTGAACGCAATGACATGTGTGACGCCGCGGCCCAGAGCATGGCGGAGACCTGCAGCCCCCGCAAGCTGCTCACTAGGATGAAAGGAAGGAGGCGGGCAAGCGCGAGTCTTGAGCTTCTAGAGGAGCACCTGCGCTGCCAGGTAGCCAAGACAATGGGCCCAGAGGGAGTGAGGCCGGGCGGCTGGCGGCACGGCTGATGGTTGTGTATCCGTTTTCAAAGTGTTCTTTGGAATTATATAATTTTTCCGGTCTAAAGGCAGGGATACATGATCCATCTGTACAAAATTAGCTGGTTCCTCCCAGTGGCCACAGCCCAGCCCCCGTGTCAGCTGCCTGCTGGTTCTTCGGCTTCCCAGGAGCCCCCAGACCCAGACAACCACAAAACCAAGGCTGGAGCTGGAGAGAGCTTGCAGCACCGTCAGCATTTCCAAGGCCTGCCTGCTTTCCATCAGCCCCCACTCGGGTGAGGTCCTGGTGGAGCTCACAGAAGGCCGGGATGATCCACATCTAGATGGGGGATCTGTGACTTTTGGCTCACTTCTTCCACAAGGAGAGTGACGCACACAGCCAGATGTAAAGGGCATGCCGCTGGCTTGCCTGGGCGACAGACCCGAAAGGGCTGGGAGGCCTTGGCCCCTCCACCGACAAGCTCCAGGCCTGGTCTGGCTTCCTGCGGGCAGCTGCTCCAGCTGGAAACAGAGCTGGGGTCTCCATGGTACCCTCATGGAGCACAAGGTCAGCTGCTTAGCCAGAGACAACCACAGAGAAAAAACTTGACAACATCCCTGGGAAGAATTCATGGGGACAGGTCACTGTGACTTGAGCAGGGGTGAGATCAGCACCTGGGTCACTGCCACGAAGCCTCTGAGGGAGAGACTGTGACCTCAGCCTCTGACAAGTCCCTGACTCCAGCCCAGCTTGCAGCTAGGGAGAGCAATAGCAGCCCTGGCACCCTTCCCCACGCCGCCTGCCCCTGCACACACAGGAAGACCTCTCACCTGGCAGCCAAGCACACTGCGGAGCCCTGGAAACCCTGGACTTCATTTGTCGCAAGCAAGCAGTGGACAAGGACAATCCCACAGTGACCACTTCCATACCCGCTGGCCTGGACTGGTGTCTGGCCTCCTGCAAGGCCCAGTCAGTCCCAGTGGTCTGATGACACGAGCACATATGCAGTGCTGGGAGGCAGGACCAACCCGACCAGACGGTGCAGGTGGCAAGGTGCAAGGAGAAATGGAGACCCAAGAGGCCCCGTAGAATGTTTGCACTGCTGGGCAGGAAAGAGCCTCACTGTACAAGGACATGGTGTGGTGCCTGTGCCCCAAAGGGAGGGCATTTCTTTGGGCCTGGGTGCCAGTGCCTCTGGGTGGCATAGAGCCTTTCCTTACGATTCCCTGGGTCCCAGCACGCCGTCCTAGGTGAGTGCAGCTCACAGATGGTCAGCCCCTCGCTTTCAGCTTCCTGTCAGTCACAGGTGTGTGCACACACATGTGTGCACTGAGCCCTCCCCTCAGTGAGGATCCCTGACAGCTTACTGCAGTGCTGGGTACCAGCTGACAACTGGGGGACATAGACTGCCAGGTCTGCATCTCTGCCCATCCCTCCCCTGCCCAGCCCTGGGCAGGCTTCTGGGAGCAGTACGGGGCATGGTGGCCTTTAGGAAACCTGCAGCCCAAGCAGCTTGCAAGTTGCCTGATGTGAGTCCTGGCTGACCTGTGTGTGGGGCTGCCTCCCAGAAACATGCAAGGGCAGACGAAGGTATCCTCAGGGTGGATTTGGCTGCCCCTCTCCTAGTAGAACTGGAACCAAGAGAGAAGAGGTCTCCCCAGCAGGGTGCCAGGCCAGTGCCCAGCCATGGAGGAGACCTTGCCTTGGGGATCAAACTAACTTGGCATGGGCTGGCAGTCCTCAGCTCTCCCTACCCAGCTCTCCTGACTTCTCTGTCACCCTCCCCTGTCCCAGGGGGAGGTCACCTGCACCCTACCTAAGGAAGCCGGACTAATCTTTGGCCCATGCTCATTTGTACTGACAGGGACTCCTGCACACCCTGCAATTCCTGGTTCGTGACTCCTGAGTTTCCAGTGCTCAGCACCTCCTGCCCTGGACCCTCACCTCCATCAGGGCCACCAGGTTCCATTTGCTTAAAGTGGAGTACTGATTTTCCCTCCATGCATGGGTTGGGGCTGGGGCTCACAGTGGCAGACTATAGGAGGTTCCCAGTCCCCAGAGTGTGGGCAGTGTTTACTTGCAGCCAAACTGAGGCCAGGAAGCTACCTGCTGGACATGACCATCAGCTCCCACCTGCATCCCTTCACTGTCATGGTGGCCTGGGCCAGGTGCCCACTGATCTAGGATGGATCCCAGGGGAAGTACTGGCCACAAGAAGGAAGCTTCTGCAATCCACATGTCTCTCCCTGCCACTCTGGCTGGTTTGCAGGCCGAGCCTCTGCTTTTCCCCCACCCTGCATGTTCTCAGGACTTCGCACAGCTCCAATATCTTTTACAGCTCAAAAATGCAGTGCACACATTCACACCCATGTGCACTTACACTGGGTGTAAGAGCCCAGGGGCTCACACAGGGCTTGGTCCCAGGAGCAGAAGGCCCCCTTGGAGTGGCTTTTGTGAAATAAGTGATGCCCTCTCTCTGGCCAGGACCACAGCTGCTGGTGGAATATTGGCAGTGCTGCCCCTTCTGCCTTCCACATCCACAAACAGGGCCACCAGCCTTGGGGTCCAGATAGCAAGGGTCTGCTCACAGCCTTAGACTGCAGCAGCTACCAAGAAGGGAGCATGGGTCAGCATGCGGTTCTTTCCTGCTCTGTCCCTCCTCACCAGGCCTCAACCACTGTCAGAAGGTCACATGCAGGGCTCCCCTTTCCCGCAGTGAGCAGCAGTAAGGCCACCAGGCTCCGCCCTGGAGGCAGGTTCTCTTCCCAGCAGTCAGCAGAGCCAGGCTCAGCCCTGCCGCGGCCTGCATCATGGCGTCAGGGGATTCCAATGCTCAGCCAGCTTGTGCTGGCGGAGCTCAGCCAATGTGCAAAGGCCTTTAGACGATTCTAATTTTCTACATAAAACGCATTCATAACCAGGCATGGGGGTGCATACCGGTGGTCCCAACATTCTGGGAAGATGGGGCAGAAGACTGCGTCTCCAAACACCAAAAAGTAAATCAACTAAATCACTATATGTGCAGCATTAAACTACATAGGCAAGCCTTATATTAAAACACAGGTCCTAATCACTTACATCCCAGTGCCTCGTATCACTTTACGAGACGCTACACAGCCGCATGGCGTCACAGAAGGCACCAAGCCCCAGGGGAGCAGTCACACTGGCAGCGTGTTGACCTTGGGCACCCCGAGAGCGAGGGCGCTGCAAACACTGGGCGCTTGTTCGTTTTCCTGATTTTCTTCACTCAACAGTCAAAGTGAATACCAAAAGCTTCGGGAAAGTTTTCTGAGAATTTATAAGCCATTCATTACCCAAATGGGCAGCAGCCCTTCCTGTCAAGGGCGAAGGCTGTCTCGGTTCTCTCTGATCCGCTCCTTAACGGGTAACGAAAATATCCACCCTGCCCCACGCCAGTGCTGCGGTGACATTTAGTTGCAGCCCCAGCCAGGCGAGTCTTTGCCCCAGAACGGCAGCAGACAGTGAGAACTTGCCATGAGACCAAGTGGGCCGCAGCGCACTGAAGAAAAAGAACGATGTGTGTTTCGTTACTGCGTGCTAGTTATGTATCACCCAGTGTTCGTGTCAGGGAATCTAATAATAACGCTACGTGTGTGTATGGCCCATCTATGTCCCAGGAAGCTGTTGCTAAGCGATTCTAGCACCCACTGCTCTCGGCCTGCCAGACAGCTGTCTTGACCTACACTGTGTACCACAGTGACAGGTGGTTCCGAGCCCAGGAGGTGGAGAGGCAGCTGCAAAATGGGGATCTTTCCTTTTCCATGTTCGTGCCTAGAAAAAGGACAGTCCGGTCTTTCCCATCAAAATAGCCAAATAAAACCATGAATATAGATTATGATTTGTAAACCTCTCTTAATGCACAATGTTTTCTAAGAGTTACTTTATTTTAAAAATAAGAAATAAAATGATTTAATGTTTACAATACAAAGTGGAATATTGCAAAAGTAGCCAGCTGGAACTTAAGCTATTTGTCTACTGTCATAGACCACAGACAAGTGTCTCACCACGGGGCTTTGCCAGCATGGAGCGTGGCCTGGGAGCCGATTTTGCCAAGCACCCATAGGATGCATCAGGCTCTCCTAGAAATGCTGCCCCATTTCTATTCAGTCAAGCATTTCCTGTTGTTTCCAAAAAAAGAGTTGAGGACACTTATAAAAATAAATACAATATAAGAAGAGGGAAGAGAGATGAAGAAATCAGACTGGAGAGTAAACCAGGGCAGGAAATGAGTGCGGTGGAAAGCTGACACGGAGGCCGACATGCAGTGTTAATGGTTGGGTGCAAGCACAGCCCTGCATGTGCTGGAGTCCACAACAGAGTGGAAAGGACTGAGATTGTGGTTAGTGCTGGAAAGCCGCGCCCTGCCCTGCAGAGGCAGGGACTTCCAGACCTGAGTACGACAGCATTTGTCCCGAGGCTCCGTCCAGGGGGTCTTAGACAAAAATTGTTGAGGGGCAGCAAACATAAATACCACCTGGAGTTTCCCATCAGCACCAGCCAGGCACAGCACAGCACCCAAGGGCTCACAGCATTTTATAAGAAATAAAATGATTCAATGTTTACAATACAAAGTGGAATATTTGTGTCCACAGCACCCAAGGGCTCCCAGGCCTGCTCCAGGGGCCGTGCTTCCTCGAGCAACCCCAATACTGAGCTCCAGACACAGGGCTTGGGGGCTTGACCTAGGAACACCCAACGCATGTAGCTTCACATTTCTCCATCGCAGTAAACTCATCTCCTTTTTAGGAACATCATTAATCCATGTTCTCCTTTTTGAGATTTCAAAATAGATATTGTGTATAAAAATAAATCAAAGAAGTCATCATATAAAAGATGTCTCGTCTAACTGCAAAGGTCTCGCAGTGACTTTGATATCAAGGGTTTGAGAGGCATTAGAAGAATGGAACGGATGCTCCCTGTGAAGGGGCCACTTGCCTGAGGACTTGGGCTTTGGGATTTTCTCTAGCGAAGTTCGTAATGCACTGTTGTTGTCACATAAAGGAGTAAGTCCCAGAGAACACAATCAGCCTGAGACAGAGTGGGCTGCCAGTAGGCAGTGAGCTGAGACTACTGCTATCTCAGGAGGAGACGCTCACAGCCACGGGCAGGCAGGGCTGAAGTTTGAGCTGTGGCCCTGTGGTCCTCAGGCTGAGTTCAACCTCCAAGCCACAGGACCTCAGGGAGAGACTGCTCTACCAACTCCTTTGTCCAAATCCTTTCTATACTTCATGTCCACAATACACCAAAACATAAATGTAAATTATCATCATTAAATCCTGGATATAATGACGCCAAACATTGCTGGACTGATAGGTTTGGGAAGCTGATAAAAGCTATAAACGCTCTTAACAGAGAATCCCCACCCTCACAAAACTCACCTACAACTTTAAGGACGTCATTGGCTCCGGGAAACCAACCTGCATGCCAGTCTTAAAGATCAGAACCAACTTGTCCCGGTAAGCAGGGCACATCTCATGTCCTGCGGTCTCTCCACATGGGT
>PVKA01053874.1:2500-11023 GCA_004027165.1 Ctenomys sociabilis | reverse complement strand
ATAACTTTTCTTTACTTTGTGTTTTACTACTGCAATGCCTTTTCCATTACTCCAAATACTTATAATGATAGATTCAGGATTAGCAGAAACCTTAAAAAGATCATTGACTTCTCCCTCTGCTTGTTGTCAGCAGTATTGATGACAATTTCATCAAATATCTAGTATAAGCCTGGAGGAAAGATGACCTCTCTACCCACGATACCCTTGACACTGGCACCCCTGACCCAATATATGCATCAGGACAAAGGTTAATATGTTAAAGCTATGTTTTCTTCCGATATGCTCTCTCAACAGACAACTTTTTGAAGAATTATTTTTGTTTGCAACCTCTGACTCTTTTTTTTCCATAGCATTGATCTAACGAAAACATCTGATTGTGGACTTCAGGGAGGTCAGTTGTGTGTGTAGCTCACAAATGCAGATCTCTTGAGTCCATTCTGCTTAAGTTGTGGCCCCAGAATATGATCTTTGGTGCTTCTTCAAATCAATCAATCTTTGAGGCTGGAGCTTTCTTTTTCATGGAATTTTAAGCCTTAAGGTGGAACAATTCATTTTGTCTACTTTAGCACTGAATGAACTTGTTGCCTGCTATGAATCTTTACACGTAGGTCCTATCTTCAGTTCTGTGAGTTCTTTCAAGCCATCAGAACATTCTCCAAACACTTCATCATCCTGAAACTCAGGCTTTACAAGGTGTCACTAAGCTGACAAGAATTAAGAGCACTCTGATAAGTTTAGGAAAGTGCCAGTGAGTGCAAATAGCTTTATTATCCAGCACATACGTATATCTACTTTGTAGAATAACAAAAAAATTTTGTTCAAGTAAAGCCAATAGGATAGAATATGTATGTCAGGAATAAATTTTGAGATGCCAGGTCAGGTGTGGTGCACACACAGGAGGCCAAGGAAGGAGGAATTTGAGGACAGCTTGGGCTACAAGGTCAGTTCAAAGCCTTCTTGAACTACAAAGTGAAGTTTTGTCTTAAAAATTGAAAAAAAAAAGATCTCAAATTCTATACATCTAGATTCTAAACATATATAGAATAAAAGAGAGCACCTATCAGTTATTAATATACATTAAAATTGCATAGTCCTTACTTTATACATTTAACTTTAAAGCTCAGATATGAAGTATAGTTTTTTTTAGATGTATACATATATCTATGCCCTAATATGCTTGTGCAATAAACTAAGATAATAGGTTTTTTGTTTAACCTATCATGAACTAAAAATATTTTGTAAGTTAATATTCAAATGTTCTTGCTTTATCTTGCTCTTAACCATCCAGCAGAAAAGTGTAGAAATTAGGTATGAAAAGTAAAGCCATATTAATATGCCCAGCCGTAAAAGGCTCAAGTCAACCACTTCTGACATTGCCAGAAGTGGAAAACCCACTACTATTATGAGATACTGGACTATAATGTATTTTTCTGCCGAATTCGTACATCTACATATTTAAATGCAAAGGAACACCCATCTCTGACAAAACTGAACACAAAAAGGGGAAATAAATGAAGAAACACTTTGTATCTGTATATACAAAATAGGATAGATATACAGCTACTTTCTCTTAATCCAGTGAGAAGAAAGATTTGTAATAATAGTGTTTGGATAGGATAGCATGCTTGCATCTTATACTATGAATAACCACTATGAAGACAACAATATGCAATGTCTTAATGATTGAAACTGTCCTACTAATCGGTTTTTTGAAACTGTTTCACTGCTGTGTATTTCTCAATAAAATTGATAAAGATGAAAATACATTCAAATGTTTTTCTAACTCACATAAGTCACTATTAGTAACCAAAGCCTAATGCTGGAAACACAAGAAGTATATTTTAGTAAAATATTTACCTCATGCCTTTAAATTTAATTTTGTAAATTTGACAATGAGTGTTTTAATATTTTAAAGACCATATGTGCACACAGAAAGTATAACCTTTGAATTATAGACAAAAACAAGTACTTTAGCTATCCCATCATAACAGGTAACAATTTTTTGAGTTATATGTGTTATGTTTGGCCAAGAAAAGCTCTTCTGTATGCTACATAGACATTAACAGACACCACATTTATAAGGTTGATTTTTCATATTAGCTTGATTATCTAACAACTTGGATGGAAATATGTTACTAATCTTAAAGATATCTTAAATCTTACCATGTGATTTAAATTAGCCTATTGTTACACGAACCACAGGCACTTGAAATAATATCTAGCATATTTATTTATCTATAAGCCCACTCAAGGAGCACTTTTTTGTGTACACATGTAGTTTTATTGTAACAAAGAAACTTGTACACTTAAACATTTAAATCTGCACAACACCTTTTCCTTTCCAGTGAAAACAAAACAAAACAAATTAAAAATATATCAACAAAGTTAAAATAGAGAATGTCAATTGCAAATAAGACCATATAGGTTCTGCTAAATCTCCTATTGAGTGGCAGGCTTAAGTCATCATTAGGAGAGAATTTCATTTTAAAAGTGTTATTGTAAACTGCAGGGATGTCTGTTAACATCACAATTATACATGCCAAAGAGAAACCATGTTGTCAGATGGTTCAACCCACCCAAACATCTCAATCCCACCCTACACTGACCTTCTGTGCCCATTTTTAAAAAAAGTAAATATTTTTTTAAAGAAGAGAAGTTATACAAGAACGAGGTGGTAAATGCTAACTGTCCATATTCACCGAGACACAGTGTCATACCTGATGCCAACATACAGAGAGGAGGAAGAAAGCTACAACTCTATGCACTAAAACACAGGGCCCAGCACTCTGCAGCTTCCAGCAGAATGAAGAGAACAGAGAGTTTTGTCTTTTTCCACAGAGCCTGGTGGTGTTGATTCCAAAATTTTTGTGGAGACAGGAGGGAAGCAAAATGAACTGAGAACAGAGGGCTGTGGAGATCCTTGACCCACTGTATTCTGCAAGGTTTCTCCCCACAAAGTAAGTAGAGAACCTTGGTGTTTGAGGGGAGAGACCTCAAGAACATGGCAACTGAGCACAAGGGTGGGGGGGGAAGCCTGCAACTTGCTCCCAGGGACTGGAGAAAAAAATAATAAAGAAAAGCAAGAAGGATGGAATGTTATTAAGTTAGTCATCTTCTCCTTCAGCCTCCTTGCCCTCCTCACCCTCCTCATCCTCCTAGTCATATTCATCCTCCTCGCCCTTGTCCTCATTACCTCGGGGATGTCTTCCAGCCTACTCCTCCTCCTCGTCTTCATGGTCCTCTTCCCCCTAGGCCTCCTCCTCATGCCTTTCAGCAATCAGGCAGTTGGGCCAGGGGGTCCTTGATGACCTGCAGGAGGTTGGGCTAGGGGGTCCTTGATGACCTCTCCTAATTCATTTTCACCAGAATCCCAGTGATCAGTGAACCAGGTAGAGAAATTCTCAGGCTCTTCCTGCTGCCTCTTCTACTGACTTTATTCTGCATCTGACTTGAACATTTTGTCACATCCTTTCCCTATTTCCGTCTGATTTCAGTGGACCTTGAAGACAGATCATCACTCTCATTCCGATGAAATTCTTTGGAGAGAACTTTATTTTCAAAGTAATGATTTTCATCAAAATTAAAATCTATTCTGTAACTTGATTTGCTGTCTTCAAATTCTGTCACTTCAACTCTGGTCAAATAATGCTTGCTTGTTCCCCAAGCAGTGCGGACACTTGTGTATGGTTAACAAATGTAGTTATCCAAAAATCTGGGATTTTGGCGATCAGTTCAGACCAATTCTGAAAAAAAAGTTGGGTGGAGTTTGCTATATTTCTTTCAATACTTCCTCATTGGCCTGTTCATTAAGTCTATTTCATTTTGTACTTGATCAGTGTGTTCAATTGTTTCTTTTTTTTTTTTGCAATTGCTTTTGAAACTCCATTTCTGAGGCTTCCTTGGCCTGATGTTGGCTGGAGTTGAGCTCCTTTTGACTGACTTTTCCTGCCTGCAACTACCTGGCTCTGCTCTGTGGAAGGGAAACAGCAAGGGGAGAGAAGGGAAAGCTGGGGGGCAGGCTGCGGGAGGCTTCCCTCAGCCACAAGCACCCTCAGTTGGCTGCCTCCCCTGCAGGGCTTGCTTGCCCCGCCATTGCTCTCTAGCTGGCTGTGCCCTTGCTAGGAGGGGTGGGGCAGGTGCTGCATGGCCTGCAGCCAGGGCTCTTGCTTAAGGCTGGTGGACAGCTCAGCTCCCTCCCTTGTGCTCCATGCTCAAGCTTGCCTTCCAGGGGCACTTTTACAAGATCATGTACACTTAAATGTTAACACATCCATGTCTAAATCATAGGGAGCCTTCCTGTTTATCAACGTCAAGGCCTTTACTTCTCTCAAAGCCCTGAACCTGCCAGTCCCGTTTTGACCATGTTTTAAATAAGTTTGGATACCATGAAATCCTATATAAAATGTTTTTTGATGGGCACCTCAAAAAGAACCCACAAATAAAAATAAAGATTAATGATTGAGCTCAAAAAACTTTTTCTGAACTGGTTATTAGCGCACAATGAACAGATGACCAAACCCATAAACCCAGAGAACAGTTACCTCAAATCAGAGCATACTCTCAGATACACTGGCCAAACTGAGCCATTTTTCTTTTTATGTTTGTGATTGCAAATGAAGTAGTCAAAACTTTGATTGTAGGTCATCAATGAACACAGATCTCCTGCGGTAAGAATCCTAAGGGAGAAAAAACCGCACCACTTACATTTGTGAAAGCAAAGACAGATTTTAAGACGGTCCCTAAGCTGACAAGTTTATTTACTGCAAGAGTCAGCTAATGGGCTTCTCATTGTGGCTTTCATAGCCACAGCCACAACCAGACTACTAGAGCTCTGTGTAATTGTTCCCTCAAAAAGGAAGCCGGTTGAAGGCATTTCCAATCATTTTTATCTTCATGGGCGTTCTTCTGTTTTTCTGAGTAATGGTTTGTGGGGAAAACAAACCTGTCACCTCTGACATCCTCTGCCTAAGCCTTCCTTCTTCTTCCACACCAGCTCCACCTGCCCTGATAGGCAGGAAGCCTTCCAGCCTTCTGTATCTCACTGGCCACTGGCAGAGGCCACCCAGATGTACAGAGCTTTCAACATATCATACTTGAGTAACTGCCTTTGCTCTGCTTCTGTAACTTAGCTTGCTAATCTCTTCCCACCTTAGCCTCTCATACCTCAGTCCTGGAGCTTAAACTTTGAAATGCTGAACTCATCTAGGCCCACTACAATAATAAGTCTCCTTTCCCTTCACTTGTCTAAGTGGCACTTGGAGGGTTTTTTTGCCTCTAGTAAATCTAAAATTGCTATAACATTTGGTTCCTTTTATACAGGGAAGTAAAACTCCCAAACTGACCCGGCTGACTTCGTGTTCTCTAAAAACCAAAGAATGAATTTTAGGAACAAATGGAGGTTGAGGGTAAAACGTTACTGGAAAGAAAATCTTCTATCGGAGAGGGACAGAAGGGGGGCCCTAACGGGTTGCCCAAGAAACTGCCTCTTTCCGTGTATTTTTATAGGGCAAAACCATGTGGGGCTAAGGCAAAGAAGGGGTCTTGCTTAGGTGGATGTGGGGTGGGACAAAACTATGGTCAACCAATGGGATTATGAGCACTATTGTTCAGGTAAAGTTGATAAAACCCAGGACCAAATGTCACTTAGTAAGGGGGCATGAATACAGGATAGGGTCTCTTCTCAGGCATGCATATGGGACAGGGTCTCTTCCCTTGGGGGTTGGGCTAGTGACTCACTTGGGTCTTTTCTGGTGAATGCTACCTACTTAAAATATCAATCCCAGTTGCTAATCTTTAAGCAGTTGTTTGGCCTTTAGCTCCAGTTCACAGCAGGAGCCTCCAGTCACTCCCAGAGTTGCAGACACCTTGTCTCCAGCATTATATCTCTCACAAGAGCCTGACCCTGTCTGACTGCCTGTAATATTTCTAGCTTACTCCACTGCCTACAACACCCTGACTGAGAAAACCAGCCATGCTGCCCCTTTAGCCACCAGTTCAGAGCCGAAGTCATCTCCACGGAGAGCACTTCTCACTGGATTTGCGAGACCACCTTTCCAGGGAAGAGAGGACAAGTGGGTGCTCTGATGTACTCCTGAATTGACTCAGGGAACAAGTGGACTGCTTGCCCTCAGGACTTCTGGACAAGGTAAGGCCCAGGGGCCATCATCCCAGGTCAGACTTGTCCTTGCAAATAGGAGAGGCTGAGCACCTCCTTGGGTCTCATACCAGAGACTCCAGTAAGGGAATTCCTGAAAGGGAGAGAGGGATGCTACAGCCTCTGAATGACTGCGTGAGTGAGCACAAACATTTTGGTAGCTGTGGGTATAAGCTGTGGGGTTTGAGCGGGCCTAACCTATGGTTCTTTGGTGGCTTTGCAGGGCATGACATTGACTTACCTACTGTAAAAGGAGGCTGACAGGACCCCAGATTTTTACAGCTTCGCTTTAGCCAAAATCGCGTGTGAGACACAGCCAGGCAGGCATCTGAGGAGTTTCTTCTAGGATACTCCTTCTTTTTTTTTATTTGTTTATTTATTTATTTATTTATTTATTTTCATGATACTGCTGTTATAACCCCAAAATGAGGCAGGCTCAAAAAAGAAAAAGAAAAGCTTTATTCACCCTGCAACACATGCAAAGTTGTGCACCAAGGTGGGGCGTGGTTGTAGGCAGTGGAGTTAGAGAAAAATATCTTTAGGAAGTTAAACAGGGCCATGCCCTCTAAAGAAATAATACTGGAAACAGGATCTCTGCATTCTGAGAGACTGAGGCTCTGGCTGTTAACCAGACCTAAAGGCCAAACAAATGCTAAAAGAGTTAACACCAGGGATTGATATTCTAAATAGGTAGAGATCTCCTAAAAAGACTCAAGTTATTCACTAGCCCAACCCAAGGGGAAGAGACCCCGTTGGTATTCATGCCTGCTTACTGTGTGACTCTCTTCCCCATTTGGTCCTGGGCCTAATCAACTTTATTTGAGCAATGGTGCTTCTAATCCCATTGGTTGACCATAGTTTTGTTCCACCCCACATCAGCCTAAGTAAGATCCCTTTTCTACCTTAGACCCACATGGTTTTGCCCAATAAAAGTCCCTAAAAGAGACAGCTTTCCCGGGGCAACGTGCTCGGGACCCCCTCTGTCCCTCTCTGACAGAAGCTTTTCTATCCAATAAAGTTTTTCCTCAACCTCCATTTGTTCCTAAAATTCATTCTTCACTTTTAGAGAACACGAACTCATCAAGGTCAGGTTGGGAGTTTCACTTTCCTGTATCAGGGGTACAGGGGTTTTTAAGCTTGAAAAGTGCAAAGGGAAGGGGAGGATTTAGGGAAGGAGTCATTTTCTATCTATACAGGCAGTTTGTCATGTTTTATATCTGGACATGAAGTTTAGGGGGTTTTACAAAGCTTATCTGGGCACGGGTGTAGTTCTTGCTTTTTGGAATCCAGAGAGACATCTGGTGACAGTTAAGAACATTATGGTAAACTCAGGGGAGCATTCCTTATCTGTTCAGGCAGTCACAGTCTTGCAGTTAAAACATCTGGGTGGGGTTTACAAAGAGCACAAAATATCACAAAATGGTTTTCACATAAGTTTTACACAATGAAGTTGGTTAAGTCAGCTTACAACAGGGGTCATTATGACAGCAAAACATTTCAAGAGCTTGACCTAGTATGAGGATAGTGCTTCCAGAACAGGATGGTGGTGCTCTGGTTAGGCTAACACACTAACAGAATAGAAAGCTCCTGAGATGGTGACTACACATATTCCAAGCCTACTGGTCTCAACTATATAATCAAGTTTAGGAAGGGTTTCAATAGTCATTAGGGGGTTAAGATGAAACCTTCCAAACTTAGAGCCTTTCCTGAAGTTGACGGCCATCAAGTGAGGGTACGAGGGCCATCACAGATCCCTGAATGTCCAAGCTGTCTGGACAGTGCTGCTGGAGTGCCTGGGTACCCCAGCCAGTTCCCATGTATAGAATTCTGGTTAGAAAGTTTTCATTCTCTCCCCATGGGTCCAACTCTGCAAGGGGAGAAAAAGAGAAATCAACTTTAAATCCCAGGACCCTCACCCAGGCAGAAAATTAGAGCACAGAATAGAAAAAAATCAATATCAATATGGACTGGGGAGCTGAGTAAAACAGAAAAAGGAACGGAAGAGAGTAAAACCTTTAGGAAATAAAAGGCCACCACTAAGCTGCGAGTCATTTATTTGCAGAATTCCTGTTTTTATGGGTTTTTTGTTTGTTTGTTTGTTTGTTTGTTTTTCGTGGAACCTGGGATCGAACTCAGGCCCTTTCGCCTGCCAGGGAAGCACTTATTCCACTGAGCCATCTCCCCAGCCCATTCCTATTTTTAAAAAAAGGCTGACCAGCTTCAAGAAGCCACTGCACATGAGTGAGCCTCAGTTTCCTGGGCAGACAAACAAGCGACCTGCAGTAGATCAGCAAAGCTGAACCCTCACTGACATCAGAAGCTTCTAGGGAAGTGTTCCCCAACCCTGCCCCAGAGTACCAGGATTGAAC
>PVKA01053873.1:0-11027 GCA_004027165.1 Ctenomys sociabilis | reverse complement strand
TTTTTGCTGCAGCTCCTGTGATTCCCCTCTGTTGTGTCCCTGGTTAGGGGAGCACTGGGGGGGGGGCACAGAAGCTCTCCCTCATACTCATCTAGCCATTTGGGGGTGGATCAAGTGCTAGGAGAGTCACCAAACGTTTTCGCTCCCGTGGTGGGCAGTGGTTACAGGGAGTTGCCAGGTAGTTCTGTCTGGGGTGTCTCAGGCAGGTCTCTGACTAGGATGTGATAGGATGTCTTGCGGCCTAAGGTTCTGGATGGTGCAGAGCATGCAGCGAGAAACCAAAGGCTCTCCCTCAGACTCACCACTCGCTCACCGAACTTTGATGTTCAGGGAGACGGGTAAATTCCCACTCGCTCAATGGGCTTTATTGCAGGAGGTCCGGGGAGTTGCTGGTGAGTGGGCCGTGAGGTTTCATGCCGGTCGCTCGCTTGGAGGGCTTGGGAGAGAGGATCTGGGTAGCTCGCGGGAAGAAGCCAAAGGCTCTCCCTCAGACTCACCACATACTCACTGATCTGGGAAGCCTGGCAAGTCCTGCAAATTCCCACTCACTGGGAGGGCTTGGGGATCTAGGAGGCTGCTGGAGTCAGCCGCTGTCTCTGGCTGGGCGGGTGTAGGCAGGAACAAGGAAGATGGCCTAGTCTGTACATGGTTTTAAAATAAAAGGTAAAAAGTGATTCTACAGGCGCCTGGCCATGTCAAATTAGTGGTCGAATTAATGAATGAGAAACAAGAAAGGTCTTCATATATCTAAGTTTTCATTTGGGACAGAAACTGAAAATCTGAGGTTATTTTAACATGAGAACAAAGCATAATAAGCAAAGTGAAGAATGAGAGAGAGGATGGGTATTAAGAAATAAGATAAATAGACAGCTGTCTTTTTTCAATCCCATTTTCACAAGCTGACTTACTGGATGAAGCAAGAGCCCATTGGCCATTAGCATAGGAAGCCGGGACTGGGGATATGAGTACCTGGCAGCTCTAGTTGCTAGGGATGCATGTGGCCATTAGCTAAACCCCAAAAATGGGAAAACTAGAGAAGCAACAACAAGATGAAATGTACACATGAACTTAAAGGGAAGAAGAATTCTTAGCTACTAGTACAAAGTCGAATTATAAAATCAAAGACTCTGCAAAGTGACAAGATTTTCAGGTTCAGGTAAAGCCTCATTTCTAGGTGCTCCCTGTTAAGTGCCTGTAGAAAGGCATGAATGTGGACACATGTGAGGTCGGATAACAAATGTGTGTGTCAATAAGCATTGTGAAAAGTGAATGTGTGACTCCCCAAGTGACAGTGGAGAGGGATACATTCCAACACCGAGGACAGGCTGAGGAAGTAAAAGCGGTGTTTGATTTGGCCTGAAAATGTAACTTGAAAAACTGAATTATCACTGAAAGACTGGCTCAGAAATCATCATCTAACTAAGCCATCCATAAGAATAACAGTAGAGGGCAGGCCAGCTATTTCAGCCAATTAAAACACCTGCTTAGGCAGACACAGAGACCAGGGTATGATCCCTGTGCTCTGCCTAAGCAGGGGCGTCAGTCCACTGAGCTGTCAGGCTGGCCCTTATGCTTCCAATTTTTAACAAATAACAGTGTCTCAATTTCTACTTGACAAATATTCTAGAGCATGTCTATCTCAGACATAATCACCTTAAAGTTTCTGAAAGAATGATGCTTATGCTACATAATGAACAAAACATAAATCCCCAACAGAGCTCTTGTTTGTTCTTCTTCTGTGTAATGTCCTGCTGATGGTGTTTCACACTACTCAATTTTGTGCGTATGTCAAACACACTTCTAGGACTTTTCAGAAATTAAATTCCTGAGGCCCACCTGATGCTCTTTTTCCACAGGTTCCATGTGGGCCCAAACCATCACATTTTCCCGCAGCTGCTCACTTTGAACGGTGGTGCTCATTTGGAATTTCACAAACTACTCCCCAGTTAAGAAATCCAAAATTAGGGCTGAATAGATAGCTCAGTGGACTAAAATGCATGCTTAAGCAGAGCACAGCAACGGGGGTTCAATCCCCATGCTGAGATGTTGACTGATATTGGGCATGGTGG
Organism: Ctenomys sociabilis; assembly: GCA_004027165.1. Classification (NCBI taxonomy): domain Eukaryota; kingdom Metazoa; phylum Chordata; class Mammalia; order Rodentia; family Ctenomyidae; genus Ctenomys; species Ctenomys sociabilis. The sequence goes on along the minus strand of PVKA01053873.1, from coordinate 8,958 downwards.
CACACACCTGTAATCCCAATGCTTGGGAGGATGAAAACAGCAGGATCACTATGAGTCTCATCTGTGTGGTGAGACCCTGTAGACCCTGTGCCAAATAAGAAAAAGAAATTCATACTTAACAGCAAAAAGGTAAAGTTCTGTGGAACATATGAAAGCACTTTCTCACCTTAAAATTTGGAAAAACTAATAAGGTGCTTTTATTTGTTCACCCCCTTTAAGATGTCCTACAGAAATCTTCTGAATTGCAAGGTTAACATTTGTGATATATCTTTACTCTCTTAGTCACTTTTTCATTGCTAGGACAAAATACCCAACACTTCCAAGTTGAAGGAGGGAAATTGTATTTACTTCACTGTTTGTAGAGGTTTCAGTCCATAGCCCACTGACTTCAAGCAGAGCTATGTGGCAGAGGGCAGGGCAGAAGAGAAATAGACTGTGGCAGGGCAAGCCCCAGCTGCTTTTACCTTTTAATTCTAGTCAAGCTACAAGCGTTTTGGTTCATGCCACCTGAATCAGGGTGGTGCATATGTTTTCAACAAACCAATTCAGCCACATCCAGGCAGTGCTAAACCAGCTGGTAGCATAATCCAATGCCACTTACCCTTAGTCTCAGTATCACATACTCATAAGTCAGGCTCCTCTTAAGAGCCTTGCTTATGAATGAGATTTTGGGGAGAACATGTAGATTATGTCACAGCATTTACCCATGGTCTCCAAAAGATTCACAGGCACTCATTTATACAAAAGCCATTCATTCCATCTGTTAAGAGTTGGTAAAATCCTAAAAGTTTCATCAGTGCTAAAACAGTCTAAGACTAAAGTCTCCTTTTTGAGTTAAGACAAACTTTTAGCTATAATTCTGTATAAAAATGAGAAGGAAGTTAAACATTTCCAACATATAATGGCACAAGATTAACTTTGCCATTCCAAAAGGCAGAGATAGAAGGACAAAGACGAGTGAGATGAAAGCAAGACCAAAACCCAGCAGGGCAAACATTAGGTCCTACAGTTTCACATTCAACATCCAGTGAAACCTGCACCAAGATGGGGATTTCAAAGGGCTTGGATAGCTCTTACTTTATGGCACTGTTGCTGATTGTAGCTTTTATGGCTGTTCTCTTGGATTATCTTTACTCACTCCTTGCCATTTTCTCAAATGTCCCAATTCCTGACTTTTACAACCCTTTTGCATCTGCACTGTACCTTTGACTTCACAGTCATAGCTTTACACACTGCCCTGTCAGTAGCTCACTGACAGGACTCCCAGGTCTTCTTCTAAACTCTGAGTGTAAACCTTGCTGGCTCCACCCCTCTTGAATTTTACATGTAACTAAAACCAGGATGGTTGAATGATGCCAAGGTCTACTACCAGCTGGAGAAGTAGCCATACTTCTCTTCCTCTTGGCTGGAGGGGTCAAGTGTCTGGATTGCTAATCACTACAAACCCAACCCATGGAACATGTTCTCTAGGTTGCTGCCATTCTGACACATGATGCTCTGAGGCTTTCTTCTCAAACCAAAAGTTTTCTCACCCATGTGATCTTAAGGCTACAGATGGTAGAGTCCTCAGGATCACACATCCCTGATGCAGCCACCTCCACAAACTCCTGCCCTGAGCACATGCAGCTCATTGAGTATGCCTAGATCCAAACTATCAAATCGATGTACGTCCTACTGATATGCATGCCTCCTGTGTCTGTCTCCACTACTGAATAGTAAATTCTTTGAAAGCAGGAACTTTTATTTTTCTTTCTTTGGAACTTCAGTGTGAATAGGGCTAGGCACACGATTAGGTGTTTTATAAATTTTTCTAAAAGAAACAATTAGTGGGGATAACTTAAATGAACATATGCTTAAGAAAAGTAGAGTATACAGAGATCAGAAAATACATTGTTATTCTGTACTAAAATGCAAAGACAGTTGTATACAGAGATGAGGTTACAGAAGGCTACATAAATAAGATAAAAGTTCTTGGTTCTCATATTATAGTTTTGGGACTTTATATTAAAGGTTAGAAGAAATTTCAAAGAAAAATGTTAAAACACTTGAAACTCTCAGTATATGAAACATTTTCTAAACAGAACAACAAGTACACAAGAAATAGAAATCAAACAACAACAAATGTTGGAGAGGATATGGGGAAAAGGGAACACTTCTCCACTGCTGGTGGGAATGTAGACTGGTATAACCACTGTGGAGATCAGTGTGGAGACTCCTCAAAAGAGTAGGACTGGAAATCCCATTCAAGCCACCTATGCCCCTACTGGGAATTTTCCCAGAGGAACTGAAAACATCATATCATGGTGATATATGTGTACCTATGTTTATAGCAGCACAATTTGTGATAGCAAGATCTTGGAAACAACGAAGATGTCCATCACATGAGGAATGGTTGAAAAAGATGTGGTATTTCTACATAATGGAGTATTACTCAGCTATAAAGAATGATAAACTTGAAGCATTTATACTGAAGTGGATGCCACTTGAACATATACTCATAAGTGAAATGAGCCAGGCACACATGTGCAAATATCATATAGTCTCCCTAGTATAAAAAGTCAAAAGAAGAAATACAAACAGAAATGTACAACAACAACTAAAAATAATTTAGTCATATAGTTAGGGCAAACTGACCAGCATGTGCTGCGGGTACTAATTAGCTTTTCTTCTGGATAGTTAACAAATCAAAAATTGGAGAAATAGAAGGGCCGCAAGGTCAAGCCAATATTTTGGCCCTAGCCTTTCAATGTCAGTGAAGACTCAGGACATAGGAGAAACTGTACTACAATATCATGGAACTCAGTTGTGCCCCAAGTTTTCTGATCAAGGAGATTATGGAGCCGCAGAAGAAGGTGATCAATGATCTACAGTGTGCCTGGGGAGAGGTACATGGAGAGAAAACTTTCTCTCAGGCTCTCACAGAGAGCAAACTGGTCAAGCATTGGCCGTGACTCATCCACATGGCTGACACAAATGATCTACAGAGTGAGGTACAGAATTACAAGATAAACACTGAGGGGATTTCACTGACCTCATCAGATACAAAAGCCACATTTTTTTGTTATATAGGTCTTGCTTTATCTCATTCTTAATCACCTAGCAGAAAGTATAAAAATGAGGTATATAAAGTGGGGTCATTTATAATAAGTTGAGCTGTAAATGGCTATGGTTAAAACTTCTTCAGGTAACTCACTATTACTCTGGACTGCTGGACTATGTTGGATTGTGTCGCCAAGTTTAGGCACCTATAATGGCTTAATGATAATGGAGTGCCCATCTTTGACAAGTTCAGACAAAAAAAAGGGGATACAAAGGAAGAACCATGATGTGTTTGCATAAACAGTACAGTTAGGGTAAAAATGCCATACTTCTGCATAATTCTATGAGAAGCAAGATTTGCACTAATAGTGTTTGGACAGGATATTATGCTGGCTTCTAGTACTATGGACAACCACTAGGAAGATAACAAGGTAGAAAGTATTAATTATTGAAACTGAGCTACAATTCCACTTTAAAAAAATAAGTTAAGTATATAGCTACATTCTCTTAATTCATTGATTAGAGACATCTGCTCTAATAGTGTCTGAAAGTAGAATATCATGTATGCACCTTGTATGACAACAAACCATTATGAAAACAATTCGCAATGTATTAGTTATTAAATCTGTCCTGTTAATTTGATTTGAAACTGTCTGATTGCTATTTGTTTTTCAGTGAAAAAGTACACAGGAAATATCATCAAGAATCCACAAGAGGAATTATATCAGACTAAAAGCTTCTATGCAGCAAAAGAACCAATCACTAGAGTGAAGAGACAACTCACAAAAAACTTTTGTAAGCTACTTTTCAGACATAAGACTAATATTTAGACTATATATAGAACTCAAAAAAAATTAGACCACCTTAAATGAATGACCCAAGCAAGAAATGGAAAAATGAATACACACTTTACAGAAAAAGTAAAAATGGCCAATGAATATAAGAAAAAATTCAACATCCCTAGCCATTAGAGACATGCAAATCAGAAGAATGCTAACATTTTTTCTCTATCCAGAAAGACTAGCAATTGTCGAGAATTCAAAAAATAACAAATTCTGACATGGCTGTGGCAAAAAAAGGACCCCTCCTACACTGTTGGTAGGAATGTAAACTACTAAAACCATTACGGAGATCAATGTGGAAATTCCTCAAAGAACTAAAATTAGAAATTCCAAAGGCTGGTGAGATAGCTCAGTACACTAAGTGTCTGGTTAGGCAAGTGCAGGTACCAGGGTTCAATTCCCAGCACTCTGTGCTGTGCCAGCCTTCCCCCAGGAACCTTGGCCTGGTCACCCATTTGGGCATGGTGGCACACACCTGCAATCCCAGTGCTGGGGAGCATGAACACAGGAGGATCAATAGTAGCCCAAGATGCATAGTGAGACCCTATACCAAATAAAACAAAGAGAGACAAAGAGAAAATGAAAGAATGAAGGAAGGGAGAGAGAGAGAGAAAGATAGACAGAAAGAAAGAAAGAAAGAAAGAAAGAAAGAAAGAAAGAAAGAAAGAAAGAAAGAAAGAAAGAAAGAAAGAAAAGAGAAGAGAAGGAAGGAAAAAATTCCCTATGACTCATATGTTCACCTTCTAGGCATTCTTCTCAAAAACTTAAGAAATCATGCTACAGCAATACATATGTGCAAGTAGTTGAAGCAGCACCACTCAAAATAGCTAAATCTTGGAAGCAGCCCATAAGCACCCATCAACAGATGGCTGAATAAAGAAAATGTGGTACCTCAGCTATAAGGGAGAAGTTTGAAACTTTCATAGGAAGCTAACGTCAAGTAAAATGAGATGTGTAATCTTAAATACCATATAGCATCTGCTTTGAGGAAGGCAAAGCACAAACTAAGAAACACAAAGGAATGATGGGAGGAAACAGGAAGATGGCTCCCCTATTGTTGGGACATGAACCCAAGCACCAAGGAGGAGGGAGAGAAGGCAATGGGCAGAGTCAGCATGTACTCAGCACAAGATCCCAGTGACCTCAGTGAGTGTGGACCCCCTTTGCCATAAACATGAATTGATATTAATAATATTATCAAGAACATACATGGGAGAAGGGGCAACTGTAGGAGGAAGGAGGGAGGAGAAAGAACACAATTTAAAAAAAGAAACAGGCTGTATTATATACTGACTTCCCAGGGTGACTGTAAAATTTATGTATTGCAAACATGTACTAATAAAATAAAACTAAAAATTATACTGAAAATAATTTAGGCCATATTTTTAAGGTGTACACTTAAATTCATAAAAATTTATCATTCTCTTTTCTCTAATTCACTTCTCTCAGTTTTGAATCTCCATCATACTGTTTTAGCAAATACTAATAAATAAGTGATGGCACTGTTTTGCTCTGTGGGGTATAGAATTCTACGTCATGAACAGAAGACATCTCGTCTACCTCCTGGTAACTGTACATCCTTTGTCATCTACTGAAAATTGGAAACAATCGTGCTTCCTGGATTTGAAGTGGGTCTCATGATATTACCACTCACAAAGAAAACAGATACTGGAATAGGAACATGTCTGAGGAGGGATCAAAATGAAACTATCTTTGCAGAGTCTATAGATAATCAAGAGATTAATCCAAGTAGAACACAAGCACCAGGGATCTAGAGCTCAGGAGAGGAGCTGATTTAAGATTTATCAACAAAATGCCTGAAAAAGACATATGTTAAAAATACTTTTAAAGCATTAGAAATTATGGTTTAAAACATAAAAATGAAGGGTTGGGGAGTTAACTTAGTAGAATAAGTGCTTGTCTGGCAAGAGTAAGGGCCTGAGTTCAATCCCCTGTTCTGCCAAAAACAAAACAAAAACAAAACAAAACAAAACAGACAAAATCCCATAAAAATGCAAATGTGGAATAGCAACCTATAATGTTTCAAAATAGAAAATTAGGAATATCAAAAGATATGGAAAAAATAAAGGAGGTGTCATTCTTTAAATAGCCATACAAGTTAGGAGACTATCATGTCGCAGGAACCAGAAGAGTTCAAAAAGAAAGATCAATTACCATTATCAGTTACCAAGAGAGGCTAAGTTGGACAAGAAACAGAAACTCTCTGCCCTATTGAGCCACAGAGAGATAATGATGACTGCCTAAGAAATGGTAGTGGAAACCAGACTGCAAAGTATATAGGAAGCAAAATTACAGAAAAATAATTTTGGACAACGATTGTATAAAAACTCTAAGAAAGGAGGAACATTTGCTAACAAAGTGCAAGTTTGATAGTGCTCACTTTTAAAATTGGAGAGCATGCTTTTCCACTACTCAGCCTGTTAGTCCCTAATCACACTCTCCATTAAATGCATCACCAAAAGGTAAGGGCAGTTGCTAGGGCAGCAGCTTCTCTGCAGCAACATGTAGCTTGTTTTCCCACTGAGCCTCCCGGAAGAACCGGATTTTGCAATCTTCCACAAGCCCTATGTATAGCGCTCACCTTTACTTACTAAAGAACCGCATGATCTGGTCACATGCTTCCATTTCCCCCAGTACTTCTCTACTTTCCATCAAATAAAGCAATTGATACTTTTATTTATACTTTTAAAAGCCTCAAAATTGTTTTTCAACTCTAACAGCTAAACTTTATCTTTCATAAAACTATCGTGCTGTTCATCAGTTTGTTCAGTATAAAAGTTCTCTTGATTTTTGTCACCTTTCCAAATTCTCTTCACTATCAAGGCTCCTCTACTAAACAGGCTGTTTGCTCTGATCTCCGCAGCTAGAAATGATCAGCTTTCCTGACCTGACCATCCAACTCTTGAATTTTTACAGCTCTTATCCACAATTTATTTGTTATCTGTCTTGAAGTTATTTGTGTTTAAATTCCTTAGGAGACAATAAATAGCTCAAAGATAGAGAACGTGCCTCATGTACCCTTTAGGCCTCATGGAGCTTCACTCGGTACCTATCTTAATAATGCTAGCAAACATGCAGTCCATTGTTGGTGATGTGAGAGAAGCATAAAGAAAGTGGTGCAAAGGAAGGAGACAGAATTAATTCATTGTCCACTTAGCAATGAGATATTCAAATATCTCTGTGGTTATTATTTTGAGATTTCATAAACTGCATACTGAACACCTTTTTAGTTAAGGTTGTGAAAATCCTTTTAAAAGTGAATTTATGATGTAGTACACAAATGGTAATAATACAAGTAATAGAATCTCCAATATAGAGTTAAAACATAAAAAACATTTTGGGCCAGCCAAATAGCTCAGCAGATTGAATCACCTGCAAGCAAGTGCAGGGGCCACAGGTTTAATTCCCAGGCCTGCTGTGTCAGCCAGGAGTATGCTGAAACTGAAATTGAGACTGGGTGTGGTGGTAAGCACCTGTAATCCCAGCATTTGGGAGGCTGTAAACAGGCGGATCACCAGGAGTCAGATCTAGTAGTGAGACACTGAACACCCTGGAGACCCTTCGCTAAAACACCAAAAAAAAAAAAAAAAAAAAAAAAATATTCTGATTTTTTTTTTTTTCAGGGCTGGAATCGCATCCTTTACATGCTTGGTGAAGACTCCGACGCTGAAGTCCTCAGATTCCGGCGTACTCGTACAAGGATTCTGTCCCTGTTAAGGCAGCACAAGGAAGCTGAAGGGCCTTGTCTCCTCTTTTTTGCCTAACGGTGTGTTACAGTGAACAAAGATTAACTCCAATAGCTCTGTGGAAAGTATTTGAATTAAGAAATAATTTCAGCTTGCTTCAGGAAATACATGTGGAATACACTTCATGTTCAGAAGGCTTTGTGTTACCTGCAGAGACTAGACTCTGATCTTTGTGATCAGAGTTTCCTCAAAGGCCTCCACGTCTATTGCAAGAAGTGGAGCTGTCACTGCTAACTTGAGAAAACTGCTGCAGGCTCCAAGGTCCATCCTTCAAGTAGCCTATGGGGAGAAGCCACCGTGAAGTGCAGCCCCGGCCCACGAGGGTCCTGAACTACCCAGCGTCTCTCTCATCCAGCTGATCACACCCCAGAGCCCAAAGGACAAGAGATCCTGTTGCTCCAGCTCCTCAGCCCGCGGGGCTGAGGCTCCAGACTTGCCGGCTGCAGAGCAGTGCGCATCTCAGGCCACGTCTTCTCTTGCTCCTTCCTGCCAGCACTTAGGGTGATTTCACCCCTTCCATCTTTCCCTCATGCTTTTCAAATTCAATTTTCTGGACCTCAGAGAGATGTTCAGAAAAAATAGTAATTGATTCAGTGGAGCTACAAGTGTAACTTTAATTGTTCTGGTAGCCACATTTTTAAAATGTATAATGAAATTAATTTTAATAATTCATTTAACCCATAATTTAACATTTTAGCATTTTAACATTTTATTAAAAAATATTGAGATAAGTTGCATTTTTTACTACACTGAATATGGAATAACTATATACTTGCAATGATTATAATAATATGTTCAACATTTTTAATATAATCTACACATTACAAAATATTAGAGTAACAGTATCTATAGTACCTACTTGTTGTTCATGAGAAGTCTGAGGCATTTGATTTTGACAGGGCAAAAGGCTCAACACTGGCGCAGGATGTGCCCAACTTACCTGTTCCTATAGCATTTCAGTTACCAGACGCAGGTGGGGACCTGCAGTTCTTTGAGCTGACCAATGGGAATTACCATGTGTACTTACCTTCGGGACTGAGGCATCCCAACAATAGCAAACAGTGGCACTGACAGCCTCTTTAGTCCTGGTTCAAGTAGAAAGCACCTGGTGTTTTCCCAGGAGTGTATTATTTTCTGTATATCCTTAGTAGATACTTGGTGTAGTTTGCGTCCAGATGTCTTCCCACAGCCTGTTGCAATCATGGGGCTGCGCTTCCAGATCCTGTGGTTGATGCTGGCCCAGTGCTGAGATTGGGGGTGTGAGTGCACACTGTCTGGGGCAGAGGCCTACACCCACTATGAAGGAGGAA
>PVKA01053872.1:0-11021 GCA_004027165.1 Ctenomys sociabilis | reverse complement strand
ATGAACAGAAAGTATTTCACTTTTAGTTTTCAAAGGTATGTTTGTTAAGTATAAAATTCAAAGAGGATAGATCTTTTTTTCTTTCAGTCATTTAATTAGTCTAATGTCTTACAAAGTTGGTCCTTTTTTTTTTTTCTTTCTAATGTGGAATAAGATGCTATTTAATTTTGTTTTTCCATAGCTAATTTTTTATGTATATGCTTTAATGATTTTTTTCATTATAGTAAGTTTTGGACAATTTTATTTTTGTGTATCTTGGTATGATTTTATTTAAATTTCTTCTGCAAAAGATTCATTTTTCTTGGAAATGTAGTATTATAAGTTGAACTAAATTCAGAAATTTTAAATCTTTAAATATTTATTTAAAAAAAGGGGGGTGCTAGCTAGCAATATAATTCATTGCAAAGGTGCTGGGCTCAATCCTGAGTAGCACAAAAAAATAAATAAAGGAAAAGCAAAACCCTGACAAAATGATTGATCAACGTTCTACTTGCCATTGGTACAAACAGATGCCACACATCAGCAAGCTGTAATGCAAAAAATAAGCTACATGTAAATGTCCTCAAGCTGCTGCCAAGTTTACAAAAACACGGGACAAAACTCCATCCATCTTTTAACCAAACCCATAGTGCTATGTATTGGTGACAGAATTTCTTAGGCAAGTCAAAACGTTTTAATAGCAGGCATATGGTTACTAGATGAAACACTGAATTTCTAACCTCCATAACAAAACAAAAACAACTCCCTGAGCTCCTTTAAATGTCTGTATAGACTAGCAAACTGGAGAAAAGTGGTAAGATGTTATTCAAACATTTAAATAATCACTTGCCCAGAAGGAAAAAAATAATTAGCAAGTTAAACTTCGGTCTCAATAGCCTTATTACATATACTTGTGCATGTACACACACACACACACACCCTTAGCAACAACTTCCAAAAGACATCCTGAAACCATTACTCCTTTTCCTGCTCCCAGAAGAGCACGAGGCCAAACCCAACTGTTCCATTCAGACACTGGATGTTAACCAGAAAACTAATCAACGCTCATTGGTATCAACCACCACAGGGCTGTATAAACAGTCAGAGAGAAAATTCCTACAGAATAGGGACACCACATATTTTCAAGCTCCACAGTTCTAGGATCTGCAAAATGTTCTGTATAAAGTGGTCATGACATGAGAAATACTGAATGCTAGAGGAAACACACACATGTACACGTACGGATGTACCAAAGAAGCCATCTAAAGAATTCCAAAAGCAATTTGCAAATTTTCTAACTCCTAATACTCCCAAAAGGATAGAGAATATATGGCTTTGCTGCAATATGCATCCAAAAGCTTTCACTGATTTATGGTTCAATTCTTTCGTCGGGACTAATGGGGATAATAAGAACACCTGGCTCAAAGAGTTTTGAAAAAAAAAAAGATTAGTTGATATATAAAAAGCGTATGTAGGCTGGGGAGATACCTCGGCAACATAAGTGCCTGCCTGGTGAGCACAAAGGTCCCAAGTACAATCCCCAGTACAATGCGGGCTCCAGCACCCCAATTGTGGTGGTGCATACCTGTGATACCAGTGCAGGGGAGGCTGGGACAGGAAGATCAATACGTGTGAATTGCGTAATGAGATCCTATGTCAACAAAAACAATCAATTTTTAAAAAGATTTACTAAGAAGAGTATTAACATTTTTAAAAAGTGTCCTTAGGCCAGTAGCTGGAACAGTACACATTCTATGCTACTGATATTACTAAAAATGACATTATAATATAATAAAAGTTGGGCCTATCTGGTCCTTCAAAGGCTTAAAAGGAAACTAGCTAGATACTACTGTAAACGTCTTAGACCTCACAGGCCTACACGCAATATTCTCAACCCTTGAAATAACTATCTGCCCTGAGAAGCTGCTAAGTTCTTGTTTACATTCTACAGTTTACAGTTTAAAACTGAGTAACTATTCATAGCTGATGAGTCACACAAACATGGGCAGGATTGGGCCCCAGCGATCTCGGCGGCCTACACCTGGGTTAAAGTGATAAATGAGTGGGTTTGAAAGGCAACATAAAGAAATGTTTGTGAGTTTACTAAAGTTGACCCCAAACTTCTAAAATCCAGACCCGCAGCACTTGTTGGTGGGAAGCAGATCCAGGGTCGCAGGGAGGACTCGGCAACCAGCAAGGGCTCTGCTGGGTCACCGCGCCCGCGGAGCCCCTCCCACACTTACTCCCAGCAAAGGCCCGCGGCCGATCACCGTCTCCCCGGGCGCCAGGGCCACCCGGGGACCGCCGTCCTCCGGCTGCAGCTCGAAGCCCCCCGACATAGCAGGCAAAATTAGGCCCTTTCTAGAGAAGGCAGCCCCAGCAGTCGTTTCCGCCTCCTACAGACGCGCGGGGCATTCGTGGGCCCCGAGGAAACACCGACTGCAAAAGCCACACTCAGCTCGGGGGACTGTAGTCCTGCCCAGGCTCGCAGCCCGCGCTCCGGGTTTCCGAAGTCCCGCCCTCACCCGAAACCACTAACGTGCTAGGGGATTCCCCCTCGGACTGCTTCTAAGTTTCTGTTTGTAAACCGGCCTCCCCTGCCGTCCACAAACCCTTTTCACCGCCCACCGGCTTCATAGGACGCTGGATCTTGTAGTCTTTGATAACTTCCTATTCCTCTTTTATCAAGCTAAAAGTGCCTTAAGAAAACTACCATTCCCAGAAGGACGTGCGACACCCCTTTGCGCCTGTGCGAAAGTTTAGCGGGGCGTGGCAAAGTAGGTGGAATGTAAAGTATTAGAAGGAAATGACTAGGACCGGAGTCCGCGAGAATTTAAATCGTGGGAGGAGAAGTATGACGGACCACGTAAGTAGGAAGGTCTTTCTCTACGCCGGCGGGAGGGGGCCGCTGTCGAGCACTCGCCATTTTCTGTTGACACTGCCTCAGGGTGTTCTCCTGCACCTGTCAGTGCTGGAGTTCTTGGGACCTGGATAGCGACAGCCCAAAGTGAACATGCTAGAGGTGTCATGGGGTCGCTGATCCCCATCGATAGGATCGAGAAGGATTGAGGGACTCTGCGATCTAGTAAAGCTGGGTAGCGCCCACCCCTCCGACTCCTCGGTGCAGTGATGCTTGAAAGAGAGAAGCGCTCTTGCTTTGCAGGAGGGACAGTTGAGAGAAGCTTGGAGAAAGATCAGAACTGGAGCAGTTTTTCCAGATATCTGTTAGAAAATGAACGTAAGATTTTTAAGAACCTGCCCACCGCATCTCCACTTAAAATCAAAAGCGTGCGCCGGCTTGTGGTTAGACCTAGGACCCTCCGAGTTCGATCCTCTGCACCGAAGTAGCACGGGTCCGGCCCCGGGCGCGCCGCTCTGGCCACTGAGACCGAGCATGGTGGCACATGCCTGTAATCCCGCTCAGAGGAGGTTGCAAACAGGAGGATCGCTAGGAGTCCGAGCTGCCTGGTGAGACCCTGTAACAAATAATAAAAAAAAAAAAAAAAAGCTTTATACACCTCCTGTGAAATTTTATTCTACAGTAAGATCCTGGGAAAACTAACAAATCTTTAACGACAATGTAATATCCTCTTATGAGATTCAAGAGTATGATGGCTTAAAGGGCTTTGGTTGTGATGATGGTGGGAGGGAACACTGGGTGTGGAAAAAATTGCACGTGGTTTTTCGTTCTTGTGTTTACCAGTGTGCTTTCATTTTGTTTTCATCACTGATCAAACTCCGGACCTTGAGCTGGCAGGTCAGACGCTCATGAGGCTGAGCTAGATCCTTGGCCTTGCAACTTGTTCTTTTATTTTCCCAAACTCTCAACAAGAAGACCTTAAAAAATAATAATTAGTTAATTAAAAAATAAAACTAAATTTTAAAAAATTTACAAAACAGGAAGGCCTCTGCTGACCCCATATCTTATAACTACCACAACTAATTTAGATCATAAACAACCCAATCCATGCAAGCCAAGCGGTCCTGGCAAGCCCAGAAACGTAACGGAGTACCACTTGTAGAAAACGAAATTTACTAGCTGATTAAAAAAAATTAGCTGTATCTTGAGTCCCTTTGTCCCTTTTTAAAGGGAAGAGCAAAATACAACAGGCTGATTTTAAGTAAATACAAACTGCCTTTATGTGCAAAAGTAGTTAGAGGGTAGTGATGTAACCAGCTATGATTACACTGATAAGAAGCCTGTTGGGCCTGCGAGGTAGCTCAGTGGCATTAGTGCCTGCCTGGTAAGTACAAGGTCCTGAGTTTGATTCCTAATACCTCCCCCAAAAAAGCCTACACCAGTGTGTCTTGAGAATTTAGCTGAAATTGAGCTTTAAAGATTTACTCAGGGTCAGACCTAAGTTACATTGTTCATACTTGTTACTTGTGTAATGGTCTCAGTAACTGTTACTTTTAACTCATGATTAACTATGTATATGGGATAGCTTTATGGGACAATTTCTTAAATACTAATTTTAAAAAGGAATTGGATATTTGAGACTGTGCATTTATAACTAGCATCTCATCCTTTTTGTCTATTTTAGATATTTGTGTGAACATGAGTACCTACCCATTAGGTACAATTAGGTACACAATTCTTACTATTAAAAGCCCACCAGTTTTTGTTTTTTTGGTTCTTTTTATGGCAGAACCAGGGATTGAACTCAGGCCCTTGCGTTTGTTAGGGAAGCACTCATTCCACTGAGCCATCTCCCTGACCCCAAAGTCTGCCAGTTTTATGACTCATAAATTATAGCTAGAGCTGGGCATGGTGGTACATGCCTGTAATCCCAGCACTTGGGAGGCTGAGGCAGGAGAATTGTTGTGAGTTCAAGACCAGCCTGAGCTACAAAGTGAGCTTTTAAGGCTAGCCTGAACTGCATAGTGAGACCCTGTCTCAAAAAGACAAAAAATAAAATAAAATAAATTATAGCTAAAGCAAGGATTTAATTTTGCCCAGGCAATTTTCAAAAATACTTGTGATAAATACTTGAGTGTATCCTCATAGGAGTCATTATCACTAACTCAAAAAACTGGGGTTCAGCATGAGGAATTATTTCTCTGTTTTAAATCATTTTCTTTAGGGATCAAAAAAACCTTTGCTGGTACCAGGGAGATGAGATGGCTCAATGGAATAAGCACTTCCCTGGCAAGGGCAAGGGCCTGAGTTCAATCACTGGTTCGCAAAAAAAAAAAAAAAAAAAAAAAAAAAAATTTGCTTAAAACATTCAAAAGGAGCAGTGCCATGTGCAGTTCAGATGGAAAGCTACATGTTTTATAATGATCAATCTTTACAAGAACACAAAAGAGCAGCAGTATTTGTCCTATTTTACAAAATAGGAAACTTTTCAAATGCCCAGTGCTGGGCAGAGTGGTGCATCCCTATATCCCAGCACTCAGGAGGCTGAGGCAAGACTGTAATTTCAAGATCAGCCTGAGCTACATAAAAGAGTTCAAGGCCAACCTGAACTATATAGTGAGACCTTGTCTCAAAAGACAGCAAAACAAATCATGCTCAAAAAAGTTTGACTAAGTAAGATTTACTGTCTGATAAAAATTGAATACATTTTAAACTTTGCCTTTCAGGTTACAGATGAGGATAACTTACTAAAATATCAAGCTATGCAGAAAAATTCCAGGAGAAATAGTAAATTGGCAGTTTGGGACAAAGAATTGATCTCTGCGGATGCTGATAAGGAAAAAAATGAGAATCAAAAGAATTTCTTTGAACTGCTACCTCCAGAAATTACTCTGAAAATCTTCAGTCAGCTAGATGACATTCAGAGCTTGTGCAGAGCTTCCATGACATGCAGGAGCTGGAACTGCATTATAGAAAAACATGACTTCTTGTGGAAACCTCACTGCTTGGCTATCAGAGCTGTGTGTCCAAGACAAGTAGATAATGATCTAAACAATGGGTATTCCTGGAGGGTAAGTGTGACCTTTGCAATTTACAGTGCTTTGTTTTGTTTTATTTTTGTGGTACATGGTCTTACTGTATAGATCAGACTTGTAGTGATTCTCCTGTTTCAGCCTCCCAAGTGCTGGAATTACAGGCACGCCACCATGCCCATCAGTCACAGTCTCAGTGTGCCCTGGGGTCTTGGCTGGCACAGCATGCTGGGGATCAAACCCCAGTCCCTCTGTCTGCCTAAGCAGGCACTTTAGTCTGCTGAGCTATATGGCCAGCCTTTACAGTGTTTTTGACAGTGTCCTGTTAGCAGTTTTGAAGCATCTCTTAGCTTCTGCTTGGAGAAGGTAGGATGCAGAAAAGAGTAGTACAGAAGACTTTGGAGGAGGGAAGACTAGATGTGCAGAACAGGTGCACTTTGGTGATGAAAGGAGTACATATGCAGAACAACAGAACATGTTGACCCTGGGAAACGAGTGTCTTTCTCTGCTGTGCACTGTCTAGGCCATCTCCCATCTGTCCCATCGTTTGCAAATCCTACCTTTGAAAGTCTTCCTCTGTGAGGTGGAAGCACCTTATCACTCCACCTAATCCAAAACCTCCAGGAAATTCTGTGGCCTATTCTCTGTATATAAACACGTGCGTATATGTACATCAATTCATTAATACTGTGTATAGTACACGTGTATTAATATATCCATTCACATATGTGTGTGATCTTCCTCTTAGCCCCGTGGGTCAACTTCTCTAGTTTGAAACCAGCTCACTAGCCCACAGCCTACTACATTCTTCTTCAATGATGATGCTTTATTCCTTTCAGGACATACTGCGGAGGAATTACCAGAAGAGTAAAGTGAAAGGCGAATGGCTCAGTGGCAAGTACAGCAACATCCATTCTGCTTGTAGTCTACCAGAAAAATCCATGTGCCCTATGGATGCAGATGAATGGGAGGAAATTTTTGAAGCACAGCTGAAGAGATAAGTGACAAAAAAACTATAAACAAATCTCGTAGAACGAATAGCTATCATCAAGAAATCAATCAATAACAAATGCTGGCAGGACTGTGGGGATAAACGATCCCTTCTCTGCTGTTGGAGGGAGTATAGACTGGCACAACCATGATGGAAATCTGAGGAGACTCCTGTTTTATGTATTTGTATCACTCTATTATTGTAATTTAAATACTAGGCTTTAGTATTTTCTGCTGAAGATAGTTTTAAATTTTTATAAAGCACTTAAAGTAATTGTATTTTAAGATTGCAATATATATAACTTGAATTTTTTTTTTAATTATTTACTACGGGATCTGGAAACATATCTGAGACTCTTACTGATACTCCTGTTTTAGTGTCCTCAGAGCTGGGATTACAGGCTTGTGCCACCACTCATCTCAGTGGCCAGCTCGGGGAGCCCATGCAGTACTGGGGATCAAACTTAGGTCCTTGCACTTGCCAGGCAGGTGCTTAGACCGCTGAGCTATCACTCTATACCCCCCCCCCATGTAACAAGATTTGGAACCACTAGCTAAATGAAAAGCATAGGAATTTGTTTAAATTCATACTAAATTCACATTTCACTAACTGATTTCCATTTAAATAGGATCAGACTAAACTGTCAAACAGTGAAATCATTTTAAAATATGTTAAACTGATGGCTTTCTGTCCCACAATCCATTGCACTCTTCCTTTCCAAAACTTGGGCCCAGCAGAATGGCTCCCGCAAAGAAGGGTGGCAAGAAGGGCTGTTCAGCCATCAGTGAGGTGGTGACCCGAGAATACACAATCGACATCCACAAGCACATCCATGGAGCAGGCCTCGGGAAGCGCGCCCCTCGGGCACTTACGGAGATCTGGAAGCCTGCCCTGAAGGAGCTGGGGACTCCAGACATGCGCATGGACACCAGGCTCCACGAAGCTGTCTGGGCCAAGGGAATAAGGAATGTCCCGGAAGCAGAATGAGGGTGAAGATTCACCCCCACGCTATGTACCTTGGTAACCTCCGTCCCAGTTACCACGTTCAGAAGTCTCCGGACAGTGAATGTTGACAAGAATTAACTTTGAAATAAAGTTACAGAAGTGCCAAAATAAATAAATATGTTAAAACTTGTTGTTTTACTTAACAGTAATCCAATTTTAGGGTTAACGTTCATCATATAAATATTCCTATTACTCTCCCATAACCCTGAGATAATTCTTAGGGGCTAAAAACCATGGGAAGAGCCAGGCGTGGCAGCGCATGCCTGTATTCCCAGCACTCGGGAGGCTGAGGCAGGAGAATTGCTGTGAGTTTGAGACCAGCCTGAGCTACAAAGTGAGCTTAAGGCCAGCCTGAACTACATAGTGAGACCCTGTCTGAAAAAGACAAAAATAAATAAATAAAAATAAAAATCATGGGAAACTTCCAGAACATTTTACTTTCACAGCTGCCACATAATTTTTTCTGGTCGTGTAATAGCACCATCTAGTGTTGTTTCCTAGAACAATTAAAACTTCTAGGGAAACTTTAACACATGACTAATAATTATTTATTATCTTTTTCTTCTCTTATTAAGATTGGAGAAGGTCTTGAAAAATCACCAGAGATATTTGGCAACTTCCCTTATTAAACACGAAAGTGGACATGAAATTCCTCACTTTGCTGCTTGTGCACAGGCTTTCTGATATACCTGGCGTGTTCTTCCTCTCGCCCACCATTAATTCTTTTCTTGAAAAACTTTTTTTTACCAAAGTTCATCACCCTGATAGGCCCCTAAGTGCAATAAATATTTAAGTAATCTTAACTTTTCCGTATTTCTTTGTTCATATTCTCAAATTAATAAATGATTTAAGAAAATAACGTATTTATGTGCTCTGTACAATATTAAATTATTTCTGTATCATTTATTTAATCCTATTCTGAATGTATAATAAAATTTACTTTGCTGTAAGTTGTCTTAGTGACTCTTCTCTCCTTTCTGGGACACATACCCGACACCCAAAATGAAGGAAGGGAAAGTTTATTTAGCTCACAGTGGAGGTTTCAGCCCATACTCAGCTGGCACATGGCAGAGGGCAGCAGTTCATGGAACATAAAACAGCAGTAGAGTAAAAGCAAAAGGTGGTAGCAGTGGCAACAATGGCTCCGGAGAGCAAGTCTGTCCCTTACAGTGTATTCAGGATTCATGCCCCAGGCCGGGTGTAGTACTCACACCCAAAATCCCAGTACTGAATCATTAATTAATGACAAAGTCTACAAGTCTACCCTGTGACTACATGAGGCTTTGGGGGATAACTAGACACAAACCATAGGGTAAGTAATTTAGAATTTGTGGATACAGATTTGCTATGGTACTAGAAGTAATAGTAAAGATTTATAGAAATGCAGTATATAACTCAAGATATATGAGATGATGGATCTTAATATTTTGTCGTCTTTTCTCAATGTATAAAAGGAAAATAGGAAGTAGAAATATTTTTTCTAAAATAATGTAAAAAATATCATGACTACATTATTGGGTCATAATTAAGCATCATTTTGCAGGTTTTTTGTTTTTGTTTTTGTTTTTTTTTTTGTGTGTGTGTGTGTGAAACATGGATTGACCTCAGGCCCTTGCGCTTCTCACTGCAATTTTTTTTTCTATTGAATTAAAATAATGTGTTGCCTACTAAGTCACAAACAGTGATCAGAGTGTACACGAAAGAGGACAGTTTAGAACTTAATGATAAATTGTATGAATCTATTCAAAATGAACCCTCCATTTATCAGACCAAGCCATTAACCTCTCACAGCATTAGTGGGTGAAGCAAAATGGGAGGATAGGGCCATGGAGCTAGCTCAGAAGTCTAAGCACCCGGGTAGGCAAGCGCAAGGACCCGGATCCAATCTCCAGTACACCCAGGACATGCTGAGCTGGCCACCAAGACTGGGCACACATCTGTAATCCCAGTGCTAAAGAGGCTGAAACAAGTCTGAGCTGCACAGTGAGACCCTGTACCAAATACATTAAAGAAAAAGAACAGGAGGACAGAGTGCTCTAAGTCATTAATGACATAATGTGTTAGGTACACATGCTGTCCATAAGAATGACGATAAAAAGGTTGGATCCCCAGTCCCGGATGCTGCACTGGTCCCACTTGAGGGGTGCGCTAAGCCACCCACCAAGACTGGGCATGGTTGAGCATGCCTGTAATCCCAGCACTGGGGACCCTGAAAACAGATGACTATGAGTCTGAGCTGTATAGTGAAAACCTGTACCAAATATATAAATGAAGAAAAAAATGAAGATACAAGGGGAAGTACTAATGTATTCCCTGCGTTTTTAAATTTTAATTAGTGTAGCACCTAGTATTTTAAAAACTAACTTAGGAAACTTTCTTTTCTTTTACTTTATAACCAATCTTAGACCACGACATAATTAATAATAAAATCAATCTATATAAATACAAACTATGTTTTTTAAATTTTGCCTCTAACAATTTTCATTTTAATATTTGCTCTGGTTTTATATCTTCTCCCAAGACTTTCAAAGTCCTGTAATATTACCAAAAGTAAGATGAGTGCTAACATTGGGAAATGGAACAGAAATACTGTGTAAAGAAGAAGAATTCATACTTCTGTTTAAAGTTTAACAAACAAAACCATCGAATTTGTAAAATTACATCAACAGTGGACGGAAGAGGCGAGGTACGGTGGGCACGGTTGCTCGGGTGCCTGCTCTGTGGCACCCGCCATGTATGAGGCGTGTCTTGCTTTCTCTGTTTTAGGAATGAGGAGACTAAAAGAGAATGATCCCGTGGCCTAGTTCATGGCCACTTCCAAGCGCCGGAACAAGGATATAACACTGGGTGGGGGCTCCACAGATGCTCACAAGTTAGCTTGAACACTTAGAATCAATAACTCGGGTGGAAGATCCAAGAATGTTCTCCCAAGTTTTTGTCTTTAAAAGTTTCAAACCCAAACATTATCCACCTGGATATGCCAGTTGTTTATTTCTCTCTATATTTGTTTCATGATTAATTTGTGAGGCAGTTTAAAAATAAGTTGCAGCCAGGGAAATGGCTCAGTGGAATAAGTGTTTCCCTGGCAAGAGCAAGGGCAATCCCTAGTTCTGCCAAAAACAAAAATAAAAAGTTAAAAAAAAAAAAAAAAAAA
>PVKA01053871.1:0-11016 GCA_004027165.1 Ctenomys sociabilis | reverse complement strand
GGGTCTACAGGGTCTACTGGGTCTACAGGGTCTACTGGGTCTACAGGGTCTACTGGGTCTACAGGGTCTACTGGGTCTACAGGGTCTACTGTGTCTACAGGGTCTACTGGGTCTACAGGGTCTACAAGGTCTACTGTGTCTACAGGGTCTACTGGGTCTACCGGGTCTCACTACACAGATCAGACTCTAGTGATTCTCCTGTTTTCAGCCTCCCAAGAGTTGGGATTATAGGTGTGAACCACCACACCCAGTCTCAGTCTCAGAGGGGCCCTGAGCGGCATGCTCAGACTGAACTGTGGCTGCCAGGCTCTGCCTACGCAGGTGCATTAGCCAATGATAATTTTTTATTTTGTGCTTTTTTTTTTTTTTGTACCAGGAATTGAACTCATGACTTCGTGCTTGCCATGCAGGCTCTGTGCCACTGAACTATATCCCTGGCTTGGTAATTTTTTTGTTTTGTTCTGTTTTTTTGGTGTGGAGGACTGTACTCAGGACCGCGTGCTTGCCAGATCAGCACTTATACCACTGAGCTATCTCCCCAGCTCATGGTAATGATGATAATGTTTTATTTATTATTATTATTATTATTATTATTATTATTATTATTATTATTATTATTTCTGGAACCAGGGAACTCAGCCCCTTGAGCTTGCCAGGGAAGCGCTTATTCCACTGAGCCATCTCCCCAGCGGCCCCCCCCCTCTTTTAGGGTCTACAGGTGTTTACTACTAGATCAGACTCCTAATTATCCACCCGTTTATAGCCTCCCGAGAGCTGGGATTACAGGCACAAGCCACCACACCCAGTCTTAATTGCTATCTCAGCATGCTTCAGGGGCAGGGCCAGCATGGCAGGGTCGGGGCAGGACAGAACCCCTGGCCCCTTAACCTGCTTGCAGGTGCTTTAATCTGTGGACCTATCTGGCTGGCCCTCAGAGTAATGTTTTAACTTTTCCTTTTTCAGGAAGGGTCCCACTGTTCTTTTTTTTTTTTTTTTTAACTACTTTACCTGGAGAAACTTGTCATGCTGGCTTTCCTGATGCAAATTTGGCTCTTATAATCTGAGGAACAGGGGACCTCATTGTCACTGAGGGTAGCTGTGCCACCTTTCAGGGAAGCTCTGCTGTGGCTCCCCCAGCCCGCCGGCACAGACCTCCTAGCTCCCATCCCTGGCCTGGGGGCCTTCCCAGAGGAGATCTGTGACAGGCCTGTATGAGACACTGTGACGGGCTCTAGGTCTTCAGCTGGACTCATGCAGGACACTGCCGAGGGACATGGGCCCTCAGCTGCATCCTTTGGGTCTCTTGCGTATGGCCAGATGTTCTGCACTCTTTTGTACTTGACTATTTGAGTGACTACTATAAAAGAATCCCATAAATGATGTGTCCTGTATTAAACTGTTTCCCTTGGGGCTGGAGAGATGGCTCAGTAGAATAAGTGCTTCCTTGACAAGGGCAAGGGCCTGAGTTCAATCTCTGGTTCTGAAAAAAAAAAAAAATTGTTTCCCTTGCAAAGGCTGAGGGTAACACTGGCCTTGAATTCATGGTGATCCTCCTGCCTCAGCCTCCTGAGTACTGGGACTATAGGTGTATGCCACCATGTCCGGGCTCGTAACATTTACTGCAAAGACTTCCCCAATGACCACTCGTGGTACTTGTGGTGGGGAGGGTGGAGTGTGAGATTTGGCCTTGGTCTGTGTCCCTTCTCCTTTGCTCTCTGGGACTCTTCTGCTTTACCTTCCAGCCACTGTGAATCAAGTGGCTTTGTCCTGCCACACTGCCAGCAAATGAATCTTCTGCCCTCTTCTCTCCTCCCCTTCTTTCCCTCCCCTCCCCTCCCTTCCCTTTCCTGTCCCTCTCCATCCCTCTCCACCCCTCCCCTTCTTTTGTTTTCTTTTTGAGACAGGATCTCACTTTGCAGCTCTGGCCTTGAGCTCACTTTGTATCCTAGGCTGGTCTTGAACTCCGCAATCCTCCTGCCTCAGCCTCTCCCTGGTGTTGGGATCACAGGCGCGCGCCATCATGCCTGGTTGCTCCTTTAAATTGCAGGCATTAGCAGATGCATCTCGGTGACCAGAAAGCTGCTGAGCACAGCGCCCTCAAAATAAACAGGCCTCAGAAATCTGGAATTATTTGATGATTCTCAATTCCATCCTATCAGTCTACTCCTTTCCTTCTGCTTCCTCTCCTTAGTTTGCTCTTCCTTTTCCAGTACCTTAAGGTCTTCCATCTCATAGTTGCTTATGATACAGGCGTGGGTTTATAGCCGCTGTGTTCACTTTCATTCAGCTCATTGTGGAACCGGGGATTGAACTCAGGGCCTTGCGCTTATCAGGTAAGTACTTATTCTACTGAACCATCTCCCTGGCCCCTCTTCTTTGGCTCTTAACACTGTTGTTTGATTCCATATATTTGGGCTTCTCTCAAATTTCTTTTTGTTATTAGTTCACTCCAGATTTCATTTCTTATGATTAAAAAGCATATTTTATAAAGCTTCAGTCTTTTTTAATGTATTAGGCCAAGTGTGTTGTTGCACACCTGTAATCCCAGCACTGGGAGGCTGAGGCAGGAGGGTCATGGCGAGTTCCAAACCAGCCTGGGCTACAAAGTGAGCTCAAGGCCAGCCTGAGCTGCAGAGCAAGACTCTGTCTCAAAAAGATCAATCAATCAATCAGTCAGTCAATCAGAGCAATGGAACATTGCTCTGAAGAATCTTCCATGTGCGCTTTACATAATGTGTAATGACGAGAACTGTGTAGGTGTCTTTTTTTCCCCTTTTTTGTATATTGGGGGTTGAACTTCCTGTTTCCACCTTGAGCTACTTTTCTCCCCTTAGTCCTTCTTTTATTCTCTATTTTGAAACCAATTCTCGCTCAGTTGCCCACGCTGGGCTCAATTCCTAAACCCTTTGCTGTGACCTCCCAGTGTGCTCTCTTTCCGGGCATAGCCCCCATGGCAGAAGCCAGGACATTTTTTTTTTTTTGGCAGAACCAAGGATTGAACTCACACCCTTGCGCTTGCCAGGGAAATGCTCATTCTCCTGGGCCATCTCTCCAGCCTTTAAACCAGAACTTTCCATGGCTTGCTCTGCATTATCCTGTTACTTTCCACCTCCTCCTACTTCTGGATATGAGATGTGTCTCCTGGAGATTATCCAGTGTGATAGTCTCTTGATTTTTTTTTATTGCTTAATTCACTCACAGATAATACTATTGACATAGGTAGATTTATATCTGCCATTCTTTTGTCTTTGCACATCATGTCTTTTTTGTTTCTCTGCTCTTACCTGACTGCTTTCTTTTGCATCAAGTATTGTGCAACACGTACATTCTTTTAACTTTTTTTTATAGTTTTATTCTCTTAATGGTTGTTTTAGGGATTACTTTATACCCAGAACCTACTTCAATTTTGTTGTTGTTGTTGTTTTGCGGAACCGGGGATTGAACTCAGACCCGTGTGCTTGTCAGGGAAGCGCTTATTCTACTGAGCCATCTCCCCAGCCCCTTTTTTGTTTTGTTTTGTTTTTGTTTTTTCCTACTTCAATTTTACACTAACTGAATGGCTTTGAGATATACAATATTATTTTTTCCCTTTTTTTTTTTTATGTATTAGTACAGAAGTCTGCAGGGTTTCGCTACACAGATCACTCGCAGTAAGCTTCCCATTTTCAGCCTCCCAAGCACTGGTATTGCAGGTGTGCGCCACCATGCCCTGTTTCAAAGGCCAGTATGGCTCAGGGCCAGAGAGGCACGTGGTCCTGGGGACTGAACCTGGGTGCTTGCACTTGCCAGGCAGGGGCTTTACCTGCCAAGCTATCTCCCCAGCCCCTCTTTATGCTATTATTGTTATACATACTATTCCATGTTAAAAGCCCCACAGTGCATTATTCCATCACTTTATGTAATTTTATGAACTTAAAGAAGCTGTCAAAGAGGGGAGTGGGAGCTGGGTGAGGTGGCACATGCCTGTAATCCCAGGCAACTTTGGTAACACTGACCTCCTCTGTGTCATTGTCAAAAACTATATATGTTATGGTACAAGTATTTTTTTTTTTTCTTTGCAGAACCAGAGACTGAACTCAGGTCCTTGTGCTTGCCAGGGAAGTGCCACTGAGCCATCTCCCCCACCCCTATTGTGTAAGTATTGACACTGTTGCATATAGTTGCTTTTCTTCTTCTTTGTCTTTTTGAGACAGGGTCTCTATGCAGTTCAGGCTGGCCTGGAGCTCACTTTGTAGCCCAGAGCCAGCTCACTCCCATTGGCAGGTGTTTTTTTTTTTTTTTTTTTTTTTTTTTTTTTTTTTTTGCGGAACTGGGGATTGAACTCAGGCTCTTGTGCCTGCCAAGGAAGCGCTTATTCCACTGAGCCATCTCCCCAGCCCTCAGTTTTCTTTTCTTAAGGCAGAATTCTTTGAGCTGCTCCCTCTCACAGCTGACCTTTTGTGTGAAAATATTTCTGATGAGACCCACTGGGGAGGAGGCTTTGTGCATTGGGTGTGGTCAGCCTGATAGCTCAGTGGACGAAAGCGCCAGTTTAGGCACAGCACAGCAGCCAGGGTTTGATCTCCGGCCCTGCCCTCCGCCCCCCACGCCCCAGAGGGTGATTGAGACTGGGCATGGTGGCACTTGGGAGGCTGAAAATGGGAGGATCACTACGAGTCTGATCTGTGTAGTGAGACCCTGTAGACCCTGTCCTAAATACAGAATAAACAAACAAAAAAAATGGGCTTGTGGTGCAGGCCTGTAATCCCAGCACTGGGAGGCTGAGGCAGGAGGATTGTTGTGAGTTCGAGACCAGCCTGAGCTACAAAGTGAGCTTAAGGCCAGCCTGAACTGCATAGTGACACCCTGTCTCAAAAAGACAAAAAAAAAAAAAAAAAAGGGCTTGTGAGTGAGGTCACTTTGGTACAGATCAAATAATGATGGTTACTTGAAAAAGGGCTTTCAAGAACTCCCCTCCCCCTCCCCCTTCATTGGCAGCCAGGCTGGAGGGAGAATATGTGTTGGTGCTTTTCAAGGTTTTAAGAGAGCTGGAGCATGAGACCAGGACTAGGGATTAGTTAAAATGCCACGAAACTGCATTTCTTCCCAAAATTCAGCTGCTTTTTGCTACTTCCCTTATTTATTTGTGGGTTTTTTTTGGGGGGGGTAGGGGAGTGGGGAGTACTGTAAATTGAACTCAGGAACTCACACTTGCCAAGGAGATGTTGATACCCTGAGCTAAACCCTAGGCTCTTTAGTCTTGGGACTGGATCTCTACATTGCCCTAGGCTGGGCTTGAGTTTGCAATCTTCTTGCCTCAGCCTCCCAGAGTGCTGGGAGTGCAGGCACAACACTGTGCCCAGCCCTGAGCCACTTTTCTCACAGAAGCATTCTTCAAACTCCTTCAAGTCTTGGTTAACTTCCAGAGTTTTCAGAAAAGTTGGTGCTGTCCATTTTTTTTTTTTTTTTTGTAATTTTTTTTCACTGTTTGGTAAAATTGTCAATGTTTAAATTATTATAGACCCACCAGATTATAGTATCCAAGCGTGCTCATATTTCTTTTTGTCATCTGCAAAGATTTTGTGAAGTACTCTCTCACTCTTCCTGATATCAAAGCAGAAAACGGGGGCAGGCCCAGGGGCTCTGCTGTCTAGCAGTGTTGTAATCTACTGTGAAACCAGGAAGTGAGAAATTCTCACTGCTTCTGAGACTTCCTGGGGGCAAATGATCTAAAAAATAGGAGAGATAACTTTGTCAAGCAAGCTGAGCCAGGTGCTCACCCTGTAATCTCCGCACTCAGGAGACTGAGGCAGGAGGATCCTAAATTAGGGCCCAGCCTGGCAATTTCGCAGGACCGTGTCTCAAAGTAAAAAATAAACTGGTGTGACAGTGCAGGCCACAGTCCCAGCACTCAGACGGCAGAAGAACGAGGATTGCTGTGAGTTTGAGACTAGATTGGGTTACACTGTGAGACCCTGCCCCCAACTCCCCAAAAAGGTAGGGGAATATAGCTCAGTGTAAAGGCCCTGGATTCAATCCCCAGCACTACAAAAGCAAAACAGAACAAAAACATCACGAGTTCAAGGCCAGCCTAGACTACATGGCAAGACCCTATCTCAAAAACCAAAACAAATCAATCAAATAGAATCCTTTTTAGGGGCTGGGGAGATGGTTCAGTGGAATAAGCACTTCCCTGGCAAGCGCAAGGGCCTGAATTCAATTCAATCCTTGGTTACACACACACACACACACACACACACACACACACACACACACACACATCCTTTTTTCAAGGAGACTAATACCAAAACCACTGATGAACAGTTTTGGGTTTTCTTTTTGGGTACTGGAAATTGAACTCAGGACCTCACACTTGCAAAGCAGGCACTGTGCCACTGAACTATATCCCTAGCCCAAAATAAATAGTTTTGTAAAGTATTTTTAAAAATTTATTGGAAGCAAGAACAATATTTGGTATCCTTAGTACTTCTATTTTCTAAAATCTCTACACTGCTAGGGCTCATTCTTTTCTCCTGTGACGCTGCAGTTTCCTCTTAGCTCCAAGCTTAAAGCAGTTAAATATTAAGTATTGTTTTCTTTATAGAAAAAACACCAAATGAAAGTTGAAGGGCCAGCCAGATAGCTCAGCGGATTAAAGTGCCTGCTTAGCAGTGGTGGTTTGATCCCCCTAGTGCTGTGTGGGCCCCATCCCTGCCCGGAACATGCTGAGACTGTGGTTGAGACTAGGCGTGGTGGTGCGTGCCTGTAATCCCAGCTCTTGGGAAGGCTGTAAGCAGGTAGATCACTATGAGTCCGATCTGTGTAGTGAGACCCTGTAGATCCTGTCCTAAATACAAAAAAAAAAAGAAGAAAGAAAGTCAGCAGTTCTGCTTTCTCTGGTCATCTGCTAATATTACACCATCCACCAGCAGCAATCAGCTTGTGTCTTCCTTGTTCTTCTTTTTGCTCCAAATATAGCCATAAAAAACCCTTTTTGTTGTTGATGATGCATTTTATAACCTCAGTGCTTTCCAAGTTATAGCCACAATCCACATAGGTTTGTACCACTCTATGCCCCTGGCTCAGGTGGCTTTTCTTTCTCTCTTTCTTTCTTTCTTTCTTTCTTTCTTTCTTTCTTTCTTTCTTTCTTTCTTTCTTTCTTTCTTTCTTTCTTTCTTTCTTCTCTCTCTCTCTCTCTCTCTCTCTCTCTCTCTCTCTCTCTCTCTCTCTCTCTCTCTCTCTCTCTCTCTCTCTCGAACTGGGTATTGAACTCAGGTCTCTGTGCTTGACAGGCAATTTATCTTGTGTTTTGAAACAAGTTTTTTGCTAAGCTGCCCAGACTGGGCTCAAACATGTGAACCTCCTATCTCAGCCAAAAAGAATGCTGCCATTGGGGGCTGGGGAGATGGCTCAGTGGAATAAGCGCTTCCTTGGCAAGCATAAGGGCCTGAGTTCAATCCCCAGTTCCACCAAGAGTGTGGTTGCGCTCCTCTACAATCCCAGCACTCATGAGGCTGAGGAGGGAGGATTGCTGAGAGTTCAAGGCCAGCCTGAGTGTGACCCCTGTGCCTGGCTCTGAGTACAGAGAGCACACAGCTTCTTCCCTTGGCTTGGTTCTCTCCCCTGTCCCCGGAACCGGGGATTGAATTCAGGCTCTTACGCTTGCCGGGGAAGCACTTATTCCACTGACCCATCTCCCTAGCCCTTCTCTTAGCTTTTCTTTCAGTTACTCATTACTATATTAAAAACAAGGGCCGGCTAGATAGCTCAGCCGACTAAAGTTCCTGCGTAGGCAGAGCGTGGCAGCCGGGGTTCTACCCCTGCGAGCCATGTTGGCCCTGTCCCTGGCGCGTGCTGAGTGATTGACACTGGGCGCGGTGGTGGGCCTGTAATCTGAGCGCTTGGGAGGCTGAAAATAGGAGAATCATTACAGATCCAATCTACCTAGTGAGAACCTGTAGACCCTTGCTAAATTCTAAGTAAACAAAGAAACAAATAAATAAATAACAAGGCTGAGGCTGGGGGAGGGGGTAGGCAGTTCAAACCCAGTCTAGACAATTAGCAGCTTATTGAGTCTGTCTCAAAATTTTAAAACTTAAGAAAACATGGGGCCAGGGAGATGGCTCAGTGGAATAAGTGCTTCCCTAGCAAGGGCAAGGGCCTGAGTTCAATCCCCTGTTCCACCAAAAAACAAACAAACAAAAAAAAAAAAAAAAAAAAAAAGAAAAAGCTGGGGAGTACCATCAAAACAAAACAAAAAAAATCCCAAAATTTAGAATTCAGTGGCATAAACACACATGTAAATTTTTTTTTTTTCCTTTGTGGAACCAGGGATTGAACTCAGGCCCTTACACTTGCCAGACAAGCACTTATTCTACTGAGCTATCTCCCCATCCCTATTTGTTTATTTTTTACCACTGGAGATTGAATGAAGGGCCTAATGCATGCTGGGTGAGCAAGCTGACCCCCAGCTATACCCTTTGTCCCAGACTTTTTCTATTTATTTTTTTACTTATTTAATTTTTTGTGTTTTAGTATTCTGTTTTGTTTTGTATTTTAGCATTGTTTTTTGTGTTTAGTACAGGATCTCACTACTCAGTGATCCACCTGTGTTCGGTCTCCCAAGAGCTGGGATTACAGGCATGCATCACCATGCCCAGTCTCCAGACTTTTTCTTTTTCTTTATTTCTTTATTTTGGCAGAACTGGGGATTGAATTCAGGCCCTTGCGCTTGCCAGGGAAGCACTTATTCCACGGAGCCATCTCCTGAGACCCAAGACTTTTCTTTTTAATGCTCATTGCTTCTGTGGGTGGAAATTAGAAAAAGCTCAGCAAAACCAGCTATAATGGGCTCCAAGCTGGACAACCTAAAGCCCTGAACTGGGTGTGGCTCTGGCTGGGGGTCCCATGCTGTTCCCCTTCTCCCTGTCCTCCCTCCTCCTTTTTCTGATACTGAGGCCCTCGGGTAGTTGACACCAAGTTCAAGCTTTGGCATCAAGTACCAGATAACTGAAGAATGCCAGGACAAAGTGTTCACATTGAAGTGCCAGGTTCAGAGAAGTAAGTGCCAAGATGGTGTTATTATTTATTTTTGTGGTACTGGGAATTGATCTTGGGACCTTGTGCTTGCCAGGCAGGTGCTTATGTTGCTGAGCTATATCCCTAGCCCTGATGGTGTTATTATTATTATTTTTTTCAGCAAGTGGTACCCCCCCCCCAGCTGGTTCAACCCACCCTGAGGGTGGGACTGGTGCAGCATGTGCTTTAGAGGATAGAGCTTCCGTCCCCTGTGCCTGCCTAAGCTTACCTAAGCAGGTGCTTTAGACCGCTGAGCTATCTCACCACCCCATCTCCTCCCTTTTTTCCTTTTTTTTTAAAATGGGGATTGTCAGGACCTTGGGCTTGCCAGAGAGGTGCTTATGTTGCTGAGCTATCTCCACAGCCTCTGTGTTCATTATTTTGAGAGAAAGTTTCTCTTAGTCACTGACTTGCCAAAGCCAGGCTTGAACTTGCAATCCTCCTGCCTCAGCCTCCCAGAATGATGACTGACAGCACTACTAGACCCATATAGCCTGGCTTCTTTATTCACATGCCTGTGACATGGGATGCGCATGTGTGCTTGCATGCATGCGTGTGTGTGTGTGTGTGTGTGTGTGTGTGTAATGGAGAGTGAATCTAGGGCCTGTACAATGAATTTCATGCCTTCTTTTTTTTTTTTTGGCAGAACTAGGGATTGAACTCAGGCCCTTGTGCTTGTCCAGGAAGTTTATTCCACTGAGCCATCTCCCTGGCCCCTGGTTTTTTTGAGACAGGGTTCCTTTTACAGTTCAGGCTTGCCTTGAACTTGCTTATACAACCCAGGCAGACCTCAAACTCCCTTGGATTCTCTGGCCTAGGCTAAGTGCTGGAATTACAGGCATAAGCCGCCATGTCTGATGCCCAGCCCTTTCTATTGGTTTTTTAAAATTTCAAGTCAGGCTCTCACTCAAGGAGGGTGCTCCCCAGGCTTGGCTCACACTCGTGACCTGTCTGCCTCAGCCTTCCTGCTTGGGTTTTAGGTGTGTTCCCCCCTGCCTGGGAATGGGTTGGAAGGAAGAGCAGCCCAGGGAGCCACGTGAAACCTGCTAGCAGGTTTTATGGGACCCAGCCTCGGACACCCCCTAGCATCATCTCCGCCACCCTCCGTGGAGACGGTCACTGGCCGGCCAGTCTGAGCTCCTGGGAGGCGATGCAGGGCCTGCCTCTCCATGGAAGGTGTATCAGAAAATTTCTCCTTTTGGTCAGTTACAACATCCCCTTTTTATTTACTTGCTTATTCATTTATTTTTAATTGTAGTGCAGGGTCTACAGTGATTACAGGGTCTCACTACACAGATTGGACTCCTAGTGATCCTCCTGTTTTTAGCTTCCCAAGCGCTGGGATTACAGGCACGCACTATCATGCCCCGTCTCATTCGGGGGTCTCAGAGCGTCCCTAGGGAGGGGCTGGCACGGCAGGCCTGGGGATCAAACTCCGGGCCCCTGTGTCTGCCTATGCAGGCGCTATAAGACAGGTGCTTGTGCCACTGACGTATCTCCCCAATACTTTTTTTACATTAAAAAAAAGTTTCTTAAAATAGCACACACACCCTAGTGAGGAAATTATCCTTTGCCTCAACTGGGTTTCTGTCCTTCTTGCAGTTACAAATGCACATATTTGGACACCTGGCCGCTTCAGCAGAGCCTTGTGTACTTACCTCCGCATCTTTTAAATAACATCCTCACACTGATACTTCCTGACCTTTGGTCTCAGATGTTATCTGGTCCCCCCACCCTGCCCCCACTGCCAGTTTCTGAGGCGTTCCACTTCTGCACACCGCACTTCCTGTCTGTAACACAACTAGCCAGGGTTTACATCTCAGTAAGTGTGTAACTGTGCACATTGGGTGTCACATCAAATAATTGTATCACGTCTTTGTTTTGCTTTGTATGTAACACTAATTCAACCCTAAATTCTACCTTAGGGCGTACATTCCTTGCTTTTTTTTTTTTTTTTGT
>PVKA01053870.1:0-11021 GCA_004027165.1 Ctenomys sociabilis | reverse complement strand
GTGATAGGTGGATGAATAAATGGATAGATAGAAGATAAGGAAATGATAGGTAGATGATAGATAGATAGATGACAGGTGAGAGATAAGTGGATAGATAGATGACAGGTAGATGAGAGATGATAAATAAATAGAGAGCTAGATAATAGGTAGATGATTAATGAGAGATGATAAATAGGTAGATGAAAGAGAGATGATAGATGGATGAGAGATAGATACATGATAGGATGATGATACATAGATGACATGATAGATAGATAGAGGATAGATAGATGATAGAGTAGAGATGATAGATAGATAGATAGATAGAGGATAGGTAGATGATAAGTAGATGATAGATGATAGATAAGGAGTTAGATAGGCGATGGAGAGAGCAAAGATAGTTGAGTGATAGTTAGATAGATGATAGGTAGATGTTAGATAGATGAAAGATGATGGATAGATAGGTAGATATAGACATAGAGAGAAAGACCATGCATAGATTTCAGATGATAGACAGATAGGTAGCTAGATACATGGATAGATAGATAAATAGATAGATGATGGGTAGTGATAGATAGATGAGAGATGATGGATAGATAGGTAGATATAGAGATAGATAGAAAGACCATGCATAGATTTCAGATGATAGACAGATAGGTAGCTAGATACTTGGATAGATAGATAAATAGACAGATGATGGGTAGTGATAGATAGATGAGAGATGATAAATAGATATATTGATGGATAGATAGATAAACAGATAGATAGATGACAAGTAGATGATAGGTAGATGATAGGTAGGTGAGAGATGATAGATAAATAGATGGATACATAGATAGGTGGATGATAGATGACAGATGATAGATAGATGGATAGATAAATAGATGATAGGCACATGATAGAGAGATGAGAAGTTATAGATAGGTGGATAGATAGATGATAGAGAGATGATGGATGAGATAGATAGATAGATAAATAGATAGATAGATGATAGGAAGATGATAGATGAGAGATGCTGGATAGATAGATAGATAAATGATGGGTACATGGTAGATGAGAGATGACTGATAAATGGATAGATGGATAGATAGGTAGATGACAGGAGGAGGACAGTTAGATGAGAGATAATAGATATGTGGATAGATGATAAGTGGATGATAGACAGATGAGAGATAATTCATAGATGCATATATGATAGGAAGATGATAGATAGAGGCGAGATGACAGATAGATAGATAGATATATAGATAGATAGATAGATAGATAGAGGATAGGTACATGATAGGTAGTTGACAGATGATGGATAAATAGAGAGATAGAAGATAGGTAGATGATAGATAGAGGAGAAATGATAGGTAGATAGATAGATACATAGATGATAGAGGATAGATGGATGAGAGATAGACAGATAGATAGATAGATCGACAGATGATAGGTAGATGATAGACAGATGAGAGATGATGGATAGTTACGTAGATGGAAAGAAGATGGGTAGATGATAGATGAGAGAGATAAATAAATATATAGATAGATAAACTTTAGGTAGACAACAGATAGATGATAGGTATATGATAGAGGAGAGACAGATATATAGGTAGGTAGATGATAAGTAGGTGGCAGATAGGTGAGAGATAATAGATGGATAGATAGATAGATGATAGGTAGACAAGAAGTGATAGATAGATAGATGATAGATGATAGATAGATGAGAGATGACAGAGAGGTAGATAAATATATAGGTGTATCATAGGTAGATGATAGCTACGTAAGAGATTATGGACAGATAGATGGGTGACAGGTAGATGACAGATATAGAGATGAGAGGTGATAGACTGGTGGATAGATAGGTAGATAGATGATAGGTAGATGAGACAATGATGATTGATGTAGATAAAAATATAGGTAGACACATATTTAGATGATAGGTAGATGATATATGAGATGATAAATAGATGATAGAGAGATGATAGATGAATGAGAGATAGATAGATATATGATAGGACGATGACATATAGATGACAGATGATAGATAGTGGAGAGATGATGCATAAATAGAGGGATAGATGATAGGTAGATGATAGAGAGATGATAGGTAAATGAGCGATAGATGAGAGATGATAGACAGGTTGATGGATAGGTAGACAGACAAACAGACAGCCAGATAGATTGATAGATGATAGGAAGATGATCGATAGATGAGAGATGATAGATAGAATGATAGAGAGCTAGATAAATAGATGATAGGTAGATGATAGTTGAGAGATGATAGATAGATGATAGATAGATAGATAGATAGATACAGAGATGGATGACACGTAAATGAGGCATAGATGAGAATTGAAAGATAGGTAGATGGATAGGTAGTAAGATAGATGATAGGAATATGATAGATAAGGGAGAGATGATAGGTAGATGATAGGTAGATGATAGATGACAGATGAAGGGTAGATGGATAGATGGGTAGATTGATAGAGAGATAGATGATAGGTAAATGCTAAATAGATGAGAGTTGATAGATGAAAGAATATAAAAAAGAGATGTATGGATATATATGAGAGATAGATGAGATATGATAGATAATTAGATAGATAAATAGATGGTTAGAAAGATAGATAAATAGGTGGTATGTAGGTGATATTTAGAAGACAGGTGATAGAAAGATAAATACGTAGATAGAGAAATGATAGGTAGATGATAGACATATTAGAGATGTTGGATAAATATATAGGTAGATAGATATATAGATAAATATATGATAAGTAAATGAGAGATAGATGAGAGATGATAAATAGCTAAATAGATAGATAGTAGGTAGATGGTAGGTAGATGAGACATGATAGATAGATAAATAGATAAATAGATGATAGATAGAGGTTAGATAGATGAGAGACAGATAGATATTTAGATGATAAGTAGATGAAATATAGTTGAGAGACGATAGATTATAGGGAGAAATTATATAAGAGATGATAGATAGAGAGATAGATGGATAGATGGATAGATGGATTGATAGGTAGATAGATAGATGAGAGGTAGATGATAGATAGATGAGAGATAGTAGATAGATGATAGGAAGATGATAGAAGAGATGATAGATAGATGATAGGTAAATGAGAGATAGATGAGAGATGAAAAATAGGTCGATGAATGGAGAGATTGTTGATAGAGGATAGATAGATGAGAGACAGATAGATAGATAAATAGATAGACATGATATGTAGATGAAAGATAGATAAGTTCTGATAGATAGATTGATAAATGGTAAATAAATGAGAGACAGATGAGAGATGATAGAAAGATAGATGGATAGATTGATTGATAGATAGATCATAGGAAGATGACAGATCGATGAGAGATGATTGATAGATAGATTCATGATAGAACGTCGATAGATGACGGATAGATCAATAGATAGATGATAAGTTGATGAAAGATAGAAGAGTGCTGACAGAGAGAGAGGTAGATAGAGAGATGATCAAAAGATGATAGATATATGATATATGATAGATGTATAGATAGATTATATGTAGATGATATATGATAGATTATAGATACATAGATGGATATATAGGTAGATAGATGATAGATGATAGATAGATAGATAGATGCTAGGGTGATGATAGGTAGATGAGAGAATATAAGTAGATGGATAGATAGATGATAGGTGATAGATGAGAGAAGATTGACAGATGGATAGACAGACAGACAGATAGATAGATAGATAGATAGATAGATAGATAGATAGATAGATAGATGATAGGTAGAGGATAGATGGAAGATGATAGACAGATAGATAGGTAGATATAGAAATCGATAGATGAAAGGCAGATGATAGATAGGTGAGGAATGATACATAGATGATAGTAAGATGATAGATGACATCATAATAGGCATAGGATAGATGAGATGATAGATGGACAGATAGAAAGATAAATAGATAGATAGATGATAGATAGGTGATAGGTAGATGATAGAAGGAGAGACAGATATATAGGTACATAGATGATAGGTAGATGATAGATAAATGAGAGTTGTTAGATAGATAGTTAGATAGCTAGATAGATGATAGATAGATGAGAAGTGATAGGTGGATGAATAAATGGATAGATAGAAGATAAGGAAATGATAGGTAGACGATAGATAGATAGATAGATGACAGGCGAGAGATAGGTGGATAGATAGATGATAGGTAGATGAGAGATAATAAATAAATAGAGAGATAGATAATAGGTAGATGATTAATGAGAGATGATAAATAGGTAGATGAAAGAGAGATGATAGATGGATGAGAGATAGATACATGATAGGATGATGATACATAGATGACATGATAGATAGATAGAGGATAGATAGATGATAGAGGAGAGATGATAGATAGATAGATAGAGGGTAGGTAGATGATAGATGAGAGATAATAGTTAGATGCATAGATAGATAGATAGATAGCGGATAGGTAGATGATAAGTAGATGAGAGATGATAGATAGGGAGTTAGATAGATGGTGGAGAGAGCAAAGATAGTTGAGAGATAGTTAGATAGATGATAGGTAGATCTTAGATAGATGAAAGGCGATGGATAGAAAGGTAGATATAGAGATAGATAGAAAGACCATGCATAGATTTCAGATGATAGACAGATAGGTAGCTAGATACTTGGATAGATAGATAAATAGATAGATGATGGGTAGTGATAGATAGATGAGCGATGATAGATAGATAGATTGATGGATAGAGAGATAAACAGATAGATAGATGACAAGTAGATGATAGGTAGATGATAGATAGGTGAGAGATGATAGATAAATAGATGGATACATAGATAGGTGGATGATAGATGACAGATGATAGATAGATGGATAGATAAATAGATGATAGGCACATGATAGAGAGATGAGAAGTTATAGATAGGTGGATAGATAGATGATAGAGAGATGATGGATGAGATAGATAGATAGATAAATAGATAGATAGATACTAGGAAGATGATAGTTGAGAGATGCTGGATAGATAGATGAATAGATAGATCGATCGATAGATAGATGATGGGTACATAATAGATGAGAGATGATAGATAAATGGATAGATGGATCGATAGGTTAGTGATAGGAAGCTGACAGTTAGATGAGACATGATAGATAGGTGGATAGATGATAAGTGGATGATAGACAGATGAGAGATAATTCATAGATTGATAGATGATAGGAAGATGATACATAGAGGAGAGATGACAGATAGATAGATAGATAGATAGATAGATAGGTAGATAGAGGATAGGTACATGATAGGTAGTTGAGAGATGATGGATAAATAGAGAGATAGAAGATAGGTAGATGATAGATAGAGGAGAAATGATAGGTAGATAGATAGATACATAGATGATAGAGGATAGATGGATGAGAGATAGACAGATAGATAGATAGATCGACAGATGATAAGTAAATGATATATAAATGAGAGATGTTAGATAGATAGGTAGATAGCGAGATGGATGATAGATAGATGAGAAGTGATAGGTGGATGAATAAATGGATAGATAGAAGATAAGGAAATGATAGGTAGATGATAGATAGATAGATGACAGGTGAGAGATAGGTGGATAGATAGATGATAGGTAGATGAGAGATGATAAATAAATTGAGAGATAGGTAATAGGTAGATGATTAATGAGAGATGATAAATAGGTAGATGAAAGAGAGATGATAGATGGATGAGAGATAGATACATGATAGGATGATGATACATAGATTACATGATAGATAGATAGAGGATAGATAGATGATAGAGGAGAGATGATAGATAGATAGATAGATAGATAGAGGATAGGTGGATGATAGATAGATGAGAGATAATAGTTAGATGGATAGATAGATAGATAAATAGAGAGATGGGTAGATAGATAGAGGATAGTTAGATAATACGTAGATGAGAGATGATAGATAGGGAGTTAGATAGATGATGGAGAGAGCATAGATAGTTGAGAGATAGTTAGATAGATGATAGGTAGATCTTCGATAGATGAAAGATGATGGATAGGGAGGTAGATATTGAGATAGAGAGAAAGACCATGCATAGATTTCAGATGATAGACAGATAGGTAGCTAGATACATGGATAGATAGATAAATAGATAGATGATGGGTAGTGATAGATAGATGAGAGATGATAGATAGATAGATTGATGGATAGATAGATAAACAGATAGATAGATGACAAGTAGATGATAGGTAGATGATAGGTAGGTGAGAGATGATAGATAAATAGATGCATACATAGATAGTTGGATGATAGATGACAGATGATAGATAGATGGATAGATAAATAGATGATAGGCACATGATAGAGAGATTAGAAGTTATAGATAGGTGGATAGATGATAGAGAGATGATGAATGAGATAGATAGATAGATAGATAGATAGATAGATAGATAGATAGATGATAGGAAGATGATTGATGAGAGATGCTGGATAGATAGATAGATCGAGAGATAGATAAATGATGGGTACATGATAGATGAGAGATGATAGATAAATGAATAGATGAATAGATAGTTAGATGATAGGAAGATGACAGTTAGATGAGAGATGATAGATAGGTGGATAGATGATAAGTGGATGACAGACAAATGGGAGATAATTCATAGATGGATAAATAGAGAGATAGAATGTAGGTAGATGATAGATAGAGGAGAAATGATAGGTAGATAGATAGATACATAGATGACAGAGGACAGATGGATGAGAGATAGACAGATAGACAGATAGATCGGCAGATGATAGGTAGATGATAGACAGATGAGAGATGATGGATAGTTACATAGATGGAAAGAAGATGGGTAGATGATAGATGAGAGAGATAGATAAATATATAGATAGATAAACTTTAGGTAGATGACAGATAGATGATAGGTAGATGATAGAGGAGAGACAGATATATAGGTAGGTAGATGATAAGTAGGTGGCAGATAGGGGAGAGAAAATAGATGGATAGGTAGATAGATGATAGGTAGACAAGAAATGATAGATAGATAGATGATAGATGATAGATAGATGAGAGAGGACAGAGAGGTATATAAATATATAGGTACATGATAGGTAGATGATAGCTACATGAGAGATTATGGATAGATAGATGGATGACAGGTAGATGATAGAGAGATGAGAGGTGATAGACAGGTGGATAGATAGATAGGTAGATAGATGATTGGTAGATGAGACATAGATGAGGATGTAGATAGAAATATAGGTAGACAGATAGATAGATGATAGGTAGATGATAGATGAGATGATAGATAGATGATAGAGAGATGATAGATTAATGAGAAATATACAGATATATGATAGGACAATGATATATAGATGACAGATGATAGAGGAGAGATGATACATAAATAGAGGGATAGAGGATAGGTGGATGATAGATGATAGGTAATTGAGCGATAGATGAGAGATGATAGACAGGTAGATGGATAGGTAGACAGACAGCCAGACAGCCAGATAAATAGATAGATGATAGGAAACTGATCGATAGATGAGAGATAATAGAATGATAGAGAGCTAGATAAATAGATGATAAGTAGATG
This sequence comes from Ctenomys sociabilis, assembly GCA_004027165.1. Taxonomy (NCBI): domain Eukaryota; kingdom Metazoa; phylum Chordata; class Mammalia; order Rodentia; family Ctenomyidae; genus Ctenomys; species Ctenomys sociabilis. The sequence continues at coordinate 3,464 of PVKA01053870.1, read as the reverse complement.
ATAGTTTAGAGATGATAGATAGATGATAGATAGATAGATAGATAGATAGATAGATAGATAGATAGATAGATGAAGGGAAAATCAGGCATTGATGAGAATTGAAAGACAGGTAGATGGATATGTAGATAGATAGATAGATGATAGGAATATGATAGATAAGTGAGAGATGATAGGTAGATGATTGGTAGATGATAGATGACAGATGATAGGTAGATGGATAGATGGGTAGATTGATAGAGAGATGATAAATAAATGATAAATAGATGAGTGTTGATAGATGAAAGAATATAAAATATAGATGTATGGATAGATGATAGGTAAATGAGAGATAGATGAGAGATGATAGATAATTAGATAGATAAATAAATAGATAGATGGATAGATAAATAGATGATATGTAGGTGATATTTAGAAGACAGTTGATAGAAAGATAAATACGTAGATAGAGAAATGATAGGTAGGTGATAAATTAGAGATGATAGATAAATATATAGGTAGATAGATATATAGATAAATATATGATAAGTAAATGAGAGCTAGATGAGAGTTGATAAATAGATAGATAGATTGTAGGTAGATGGTAGGTAGATGAGACATCATAGATAGATAAATAGTTAAATACATGATAGTTAGAGGATAGATAGATGAGAGATAGATATTTAGATGATAAGTAGATGAAATATAGTTGAGGGACGATAGATTTTAGGTAGAAAATATATAAGAGATGATAGAGAGATAGATGGATAGATGGATAGATAGGTAGATAGATAGATGAGAGGTAGATGATAAATAGATGAGAGATAGTAGGTAGATGATAGGAAGATGATAGAAGAGATGACAGATAGATGGTAGGTAAATGAGAGATAGATGAGAGATGAAAAATAGGTCAATGGATAGACAGATTGTTGATAGAGGATAGATAGATGAGAGATGGATATATAGATAAAGAGATAGACATGATATGTAGATTAAAGATAGATGAGTTCTGATAGATAGATTGATAAATGGTAAATAAATGAGAGATAGATGAGAGATGATAGAAAGATAGATGGATAGATGGATTGATAGATCATAGGAAGATGACAGATAGATGAGAGATGATTTATAGATAGATTCATGATAGAACGCCGATAGATGACCGATAGATCAATAGATAGATAATAAGATAGAAGAGTGATGACAGAGAGAGAGGTAGATAGAGAGATGATCAAAAGATGATAGATATATGATATATGATAGATGTATAGATAGATTATATGTAGATGATAGATGATAGATTATAGATACATAGATGGATATATAGGTAGATAGATGATAGATGATAGATAGATAGATAGATGCTAGGGTGATGATAGGTAGATGAGAGAATATAAGTAGATGGATAGATAGATGATAGGTGATAGATGAGAGATGATAGATAGATGGATAGACAGACAGACAGATGGATAAAGAGATGATAGGTAGAGGCTGGATGAAAGATGATAGACAGAAAAATAGGTAGATATAGAAATCGATAGATGAAAGGCAGATGATAGATAGATGAGGAATGATAGATAGATGATAGTAAGTTGATAGATGAAATGATAATAGGCATATGATAGATGAGATGATAGATGGACAGATAGAAAAATAAATAGATAGATAGATGATAGGTAGATGATAGATGAGAGATCATACATAGTTACGTAGATAGATCAATAGATAGATGATAGGTAAGTGATAGATAGTTGAGAGATGATTGATATATGGATAGATAGATAGATAGATAGATAGATAGATGGATAGATGATAGATATATGATAGATAAATGAGGCATGGTACATATTCAGATAGAAAGATAGACTGATGACAGATAGATGGATAGATAGAACCAAAATATGTTTATATCATGAAAGGGAAAACATGTATAAATATCTTAGTTCTAAATTTAGCAAAAGTCATACCAATTTTAACATTGCTAAAAAGTCCAACTCCCAAGAGTCCTCTGAAATGTAAAGCAAACTCTCTTAGCTGCAAGCCCCTGTAAAGATGAAAACAAATTTAAACACTTGCAGTGTTCCATGGCACAAGACGAACATTTTCATTCTAAAAGTTGTAAACATCAACATACAAAGGAATGAGAATAAAGAAAGTCTTCGATCCAGCTGAGTAAACATTTACTCATGTAGTTCCACATGCAGCATCCAAGGCAATGTGCCAAGTTTTAAGCCCCGAAGGACTATGGCCCTTCTGGTTACAAGCTCCCATGGCTTCTCTCTTAGGCCTGTTTTTGTTCTCTCCTTGTAGCTTTCCTTCAATGATTCATGTGCCTGGCTCTTTTAAACTTCTAGAGTGTCCACTACATCTTTAGCTTCACACTCACAATTTGACACACTGCCCTCTCAGAATCACACTGCCCAGCCTTCCAGGCCTTCTGATAGAGAGATGGAAGCCTTTGTTACCCCATAATTCTTGCATTCCGCATGCACCTAAAACTAGCGCTATGTGGATCATGCCAAGGTCTGCTGCTATCTGAAACATTGTCCAAGCTTTCCTCTTTCTTACCTGTCATGTTTAGGTGCCTAGATCTCTGGGAACTCTGAATCCAATTCTGAAGAACAAATTTTTTCTTTTTTCTTTTTATTTTATTTTTATTTTTTGATTTATTTTTATTTTATTAAAATACAAATGTCAATCAGACAGTTTCAAGACACCTTAACCATACACATTCGATGAACTAATACATTGCAAACTGTTTTCATAACGTTTTGGTATTGTACAAGGTGCATATATGATATTATATTTACGGATAGTATTTTAGCAGATATCTCTCATCAGTGAATTAAGAGTGTAGTTGCTTACTTATCTTATTTTTTTATAACTGAATTATAGCAAACATTCAATAATTGTTCACCTAGTGGATGACCATAGTACTAAAAGCCGACATAATATCCTGTCCAACCACTATTAGTGCAGATCTTGCCTCTCATAGAATTATGTAGAAGCACAGCGTTATCTATCCCAACTGTACTGTCTATACACACACATCCTGATTTTTTCTTTCTACAACCCTTCCTTTGCCTACACCTGTCAAAAGTGGGCACTCCATTGACATTCAACAAACTTAGGTGCTTGAACTCGACACCACAATCCAACACAGTCCAGCATTCTACAACCATAGTGAGTTATTCAAAGAAATTGTCGACTATAGCCATTTACAGCTCAGCTTAATATTATGGGCTCACGATGTACACTTCATTTTTATTCTTTTCTGCTGGGTGGTTAGGACCTAGGTAGATCAAGACTTGTATACCAACACAAGAACTTTATATTTCCTATGTGGTCATTGAAGTCCTCTCAGGGTTTATCTTGTAGTCCTGTACATTATTCTGTAGTTCCTTTGTCTGTGTCATCCATGTGGATGAGTCACGGCCAATGCTTGACCAGATTGCTCTCTGTGAGAGCTTGAGAGAAAGTTTTCTCTT
>PVKA01053869.1:0-11027 GCA_004027165.1 Ctenomys sociabilis | reverse complement strand
GCATTTTTTCATATATTTATTCGCTTCTTTAATTTCGTCCTCTAAGAAGTGTGTGTTCATCTCAGATGCCCATTTCTGAATTGGGTCTTTAAATTTGAGGACCCTGTTATATCTTTCTTGTTTATGTATTCTAGACAGTAGATCTCTGTCTGATTGATTATTAGTTAGGATTTTTTCAAAATTTGTGGGTTGTCTTTTCACTCTGTTGACAATTTCTTTTGACATGCAGAAGCTCCTTGAGAAAAGTTGATCCCAGTTGTTGATTCTTTCAAGTGCTTCCAGTGCGAATATATGTTTGTTCATGAACTCTTTACCTACCACTATGTCTTCAAGAGTTCCTCCTACTTTCTCTTCCAGGAGATAGAGTGTTTCAGTTTTAATGTGTAGATCTTTAATCCATTTTGACTTTAACTTAGTGAATGGTGATAGAGCTGGGTCAAGTTTTAGTTTATGGCATGTAGAAAGCCAGGTTTTCCAGCACCATTTGTTAAAGAGGCTGTCTTTCTTCCAGTGAGCTTGTTTGGCCCCTTTGTTGAAGATCAGATGGCTGAGTGTGATTGTAGATGCCTCTGCATCTTTTAATCTATTCTACTGATCCTCGGGTCTACTTTTTTGCCAATACCATGTTGATTTTATCACAGTGGCTTTGTAGTATAATTTCAAGTCAGGAAATGTGATGCCTCCTGCCTTGTCTTTATTGGCCAAGACTGCCTTTGCTATTCTAGGTTGTTTGTGGTTCCAACTAAATTTTAGGAATGATTTCTCTATGTCTGCGAGGTATGTTGGTGGCAGTTTGATAGGGTTTGCATTAATTCTCTACAGCAATTTTGGAAGTATGGCCATCTTCACGATGTTGGTTTTTCCTATCGAGGAGCATGGAAAATCTTTCCTTTTTTTGAAATCCTCTATAATCACTTTTCTTAGGGTGTTGTAATTTTCCGGGAAAAGATCTTTGACTTCCCCCTACTGGGAATTTTCCGAAAGGAACTGAAAACATTGTATCATAGTGATATATGTGTACCTATGTTTATAGCACAATGTGTGATAGCAAAATCTTGGAAACAACCAAGATATCCATCACATGAAGAATGGTAGAATAAGATGTGGCATTTCTATATAATGGAGTATTACTCAGCTATTAAGAATGATAAGTTCGAAACATTTATGCTGAAGTGGATGCCACTTGAACATATACTCATAAGTGAAATAAACCAGACACACATGTGTAAATATCATATAGTCTCCCTAGTGTAAGAAGCGAAATGCAGAAATATAAATGGAATTGTACAACAACAACTAAAGTCAACTGAGTCTGATAAGGCAAAGTGAATGGTATATGGTACAGGATACTAATCAGTTTTTCTTCTGGATGGTTAACAACCTAAGATCACAAGTCAGAGTTGGAGAAATAGAAGAGCCACAAGGCCAGCCAACATTTTGGACCTAGCCTTTCAAGGTCAGTGAAGACTCAGGCCATAGGAGAACCTGGACTGCAACATCATGAAACTCAGTTGAGCTCCAAATTTTCTGAACAAGGAGATTATGGAGTATCACAGGAAAGAGATCAAAGTTCTGTAGTGTGCCTGGGGAGAGTCACATGGAGAGAAACCTTTCTCTCAGGCTCTCACAGAGAGCAAACTGGTCAAGCATTGGCTGTGACTCATCCACATGGATGACACAGACAAAGGACCTACAGAATAAGGTACAGAACTAGAAGATAAACCCTGAGGAGACTTCACTGACCTCATAAGAAACAAAAAGTACATGTATGGGTATATAGGTCTTGCTCTATCTAGGTCTTAACTATCCAGCAGAAAAGTATAAAAATGAAGTATACATCATGGGGCCATAATATTAAGTTGAGCTATAAATGGCTGTGGTCGACAACTTCTTCAGATAACTCACTATTGTTGTGGAATGCTGGACTGTGTTTGATTGTGTTGTCGAGTTCAAGCACCTAAGTTAGTTGAATGACAATAGAGTGCCCATCTTTGACAGGTGCAGACAAAGGAATGGGTATAGAAAGGAAGAATCATGATGTGTGTGTATAGACAGTACAGTTGGGATAGATAACACTGTGCTCCTACATAATTCTATGAGAGGCAAGATTTGCACTAATGGTGGTTGGACAGGATATTATTGCAGCTTCTAGTACTATGGACAACCACTAGGAAAATAATAAACTAGAAAGCATTAATTACTGAATCTTTGATGTAATTTGGGTATAAAAAATAAGATATGCAAACAGCTACACTCTATTTACTGATAGACATACGGTACAATAATGTCTGTAAGTATAATATCATGTATGCACCTTCTATGATACCAAAACATTATGAAAACAGTTTGCAATGTATTACTTTATCAAATTCATCTTGTCAAGGTATCTTAAAATATCTCATTGATATTTGTACTTCAATAAAACAAATTTTTTTTAAAAAGACTATATTGTAAAGAAAAAATATTCTACGTATTTTTGTCTGCTGCATAAAGAGATTAGGTGGGGTATCCAGATAGTCCTGCAAAGATTTCAAGTATGCAGGGTGATGTCCTGTTACATAAATTTATGAGAAGAAGATTTTAATTCATGTTTATGTGAAAGAAGTAAACACACACACACACACACAGATATATATATATAACGCAATTTATATATATATATATATATGTATATATATATATATATATATATATAAAATACTTGACTTTCAAGTAAATTTAACTTCCTTTTCTCCAATACACTCACTACATGAAAGTTGAGAAATTTGGTTTAAAATGTATTTTACCTTTATCTAAAAATAATTTTTCAAAAAGCACATTTCTAAGTAAATTTAGGTTTATTGAACTATACTTCACACATAACATTCGACGTATTAAATGATTGTTATTGGATTAATTGGAGTTAAGAATTAGATACACATAAATTCAAGTAGGATATTTTTCCAGTATACCTCTATCTATAGAAAATACTTCTGTCTTTTGTATCATCTAGAGAGCTAATTAGTCCATTTTCATTTCTTTTTGCTAGCCTTGAAAAAATTTATTTCCCCACAGACCAGTAATAGATACATTTTCTTCACTTCCAGTTGGCATGTCAGTTTAATTTTGGACATTACAAAGGCTCATGCATTTCCATTTTCTTTTCTTTCTCCAAAGATCTCCTATTGTTGAATCCATTTTTTTCATTCGAGGGCCTATTCACATTTCTAATGATAAAGTGCGAATGTGAATGGTTTATAATAAGGAAGAGCAGGGGTTTATTTTGCAGCTGTTTCTAGTTAGCGGATCACCATTCATGTAAGAGAAAATATCTCGCTCAGACAAAACCATTGCCTCCTCTCAACCCTGCCCATTTTTACGCATGAGCCACCATTGCATGCTGTTCCTATAGACGAACTGCTCTAGTTATAATTATAGGCATTCAGTCCTTCAACAAGAATGCTATGTGCACCGTCCAGCAACTGGTGGTGCTGTTCACTCTCCTTAATTTTATGTGCTATACCCTGAAATTTTTGCTGGCTTAAAACAAGAATACAAACAGATATTTGGATTGTAGCTGCTTATTTGCAATTGAGACATGGAATAGAAATAAAATCAATACACTAATACAAAACATATTCCTATGTATAGAAACCAGAAGTATGTCCACAAATGTGAATCAACACCAATAATTACTTGAGATATAGGAAATATTACATCATAATTATATGACAACTTCTTTGTGATGTGAAATGGAAATAACACATAAATTGTACGAAATTTTCACAGGAAATAATATGTTATTTGTTTTGCTTTTAGGGTGGAGATATAGGAGGAAAGGATGTAAAACAAAATATAAATCTGCACAAAAGTTCAGGCTTCAAGAGAGATACATTTCGTACCTATAGCTTTCAACAAACCTCATAAAATATTGTTGTTGGTGGGTATCATTTATTTATGAATAAACACATAAATACATGAGTATAATTGTTTTAGTTGCTGAGGAAGTTAAAGAGTTAGATTATATTCAAGGAGTCAATCAGTCTCCAGTGGTCCATTGTGCTTCCGCATGCCTTGAACACTTCTCCGTTATCATCTCGTTAAGGATAATATGATAACAAATTGCTAGTATAATCAGTTACTTTCAGAAACAGAAGACATGGCCTCCCCTGGGAGCCCCGGGAAATACATCACATAGTAAATCTTGATCATCAATTTTCAGATGCTGAGCAGGTGGGGGAAGGAGGATGTATGAGCAGATGGGTTTGCTCTGGGGCTCTTTTCTCATGTTCTGCTTCTCACATGCATGAGGTGAATAATGTTACTCCATCACACCTTTGGCTATGATTCTCCTGCTTTGGAACCTGCAGACTACAGACTGAAGCTCCTGATACATTGGCCCATTGACCCATTTCTCCCTTTCCAGTTATGAGACACTGTTCCAGCAACCAGAAAACTACCAAATGCAGCAAGGGTTCTTACAGCACAATGCATTACAGTGAGTCTCTGTAAAAAAGTTCAGGCCAGCTTATTGCATATTATAAAAGATTTGGGTTCCTTAGACTTATTCTCCCTCTTTTATAATGTAACACACTCTTTTAATTACTTCCCCCTTGTTATTGAAAAAAAAAATACTAACACCTAAAGTTAAGGAGAAAAGGTTTCTTTGTTCATAGTTTGTGGAGGTTTTCAGTCCATAATCAGATGGCTCCAAGGCAGAGTAGCATGGCAGAGAACCATTCATCGCAGTCAGACGATAGCAAAGAGCACAAGAGAGGGAAAGACTCTATCCTTTAGATTATGTCCAGGCTACTGGGATTACTTTGGTACCAAACCAATCAGAAGAATGATTTAGTAATCACCCACCCTTAATCCTAGCACCCTCAATTCTAACATTACACCATAAATCAATCACACACTCTACATTCAGCCACTGCTGAAAAGCCCCAGCAATGACTGCATGAAACTTTAGGGGGACACTGAGACAAAAGCCCTAAAACACACTCTAGGATAGGTGGCATGTGGTCTTTTCTGTATCATGCTCTTAAAGCTGAAACTTGATGAAGCAGTCCAAACTTGCTATTTTAGAAATTATTATTTCTGTAATAAATTGGACTTCAAAGCAAGGAAATCTTTTAGATTTAAGATAAAAAAGATACAGTCTCATAGTGTCGCTCCCAAAATATTGAAGGACACTCTGGAAATATCTTTGGCTTCAAAGATGGACATAATTGCCCAGTTTATTTATTTATTTATTTATTTGTTTGTTTATTTATTTATTTATTTATTTTGTGGAACTGGGGGTTGAACTCAGGCCCTTGAGCTTGCCAGGCAAGCACTTATTCTACTGAACCATCTCCCCAGCCCTGCCCAGTTTATTCATATATTTGAAGGAAAGAGCTTCTCTACCAAAGAAGCCTGATCCAAGATACATTGATTTCCACCTCTTTTCATGCTAATTAAACTGAGTTGCTTTGCATCATGTACTATCCAAAATAAAATCACTATAATTTCACTTTTGTCTTTAGCCGTCAAAGGTTTAAAATTACAATTATAACAATGAAGAACAAAGTTATAAGATAGAACATTTCTATTGCTTCTTTAAGATAAGATGCATAAGAAAAGTTGAAGGTTCTAATGATTTAGACTTATGGGGCTTATTTACTGAGACAACATAATATAAGTACTTGACCAAAGAAACTAAGCTCTATAATCCTGGAGTTTAAAAAAGTCAGAATCAAGTATTTGCAGTAACACATATATCATCATTAGTCTGTGTAGCAGCACTGCCAAGTAGGCATACTTACTTTACAGATGAGCAAGGTGATGCCCAAGAAAATGAAGAAAAAATATTTATTGCTTTTTACACTTAGACATGGAAAAATTGTTCATTCTTAATGTATTTCAATTCTTAGTTTCTTGTCACTATTATCCTCTTTCTTATCCTAAATATAAGAGTGGAAAAGCAGCAAGGGCTCACTAATAAGTGCCTCTACCCAATTCAAATCATTGCTGCAATAGAAGCAGCTGCTGCATGGAGTCACGCGTATGCTCAGTGTCGGCTTGTACCGTCTTCTGCGTGTGTGCATCTGACTCTCCTCAGCAGGTGTTAAACACCCAACGCACACAGTAAAGATTAAAAGAACCATTTTACCTTAGCTTATGTAATTGAACTCAAGAGTACATGCAAGCAAATCCCTAAGCATTCCGTACAATACTGGTATTAGAGAATAACCTTTTAAAAATTGTTGGACAAAAAATAAATTGAGCATTTTATTGCTGTAATTATGGCTCTAGTTGGAGTATACAGTTCTATTGGCTGTAGAAACAGAGAGCTATACTTGCTTTTTTTCCGGTCTTCTTTAAGCAATCAAACTCTTGGTAAGTTCTGTGCATTATTCACTTTAATATTTTGAGACTGTTGCATAGTGCTTGCTATGTAGCAACTATTGAATAGTTGTATATGAATTTTTGGATGGGTTAATAATTATAAATATATAAATATAAAGTATGTTTTAAAATTATGAAGAAATTATGAGACTTGAGCCTTCTACAGCTCAGCATATTGCTGTCTTTCTTCCAGTGAACATGTTTGCCTCTTATCAAAGATAAGGTGGCTGAATACGTTTGTAGTTATGTCTGCATCTTCCTATCTGTTCCACTGATGCTCTGTTTGTTTTTTTCCTTTGCCAGTACCATGCTAATTTTATTACAGTAGTTTTGCAGCATTAAAGTCAGGGATTTTGAGGCCTCTTGCTTTGTTTTGATTGTCTACAATTGCTTTTACTATTCTGGGTCTGCTCCAGTTCTAGATGAAGTTTAGGAATGTTTTCTCCAGATCTGTGAGTTATATTTTAAAAATTTAGTCAGTGATCATATTTCAGAATTTAACAGATACTCTCAATAATATTCGTGGGCTGGGGAGATACTTTGGTGGTCTAAGCACCTACTCAGCAAGAGCAAGAACCAGGTTAAGTTCTCTGTACTGCATGCCATGCTGGCCCTGGAACCACAGGCACGCTGTACAAGCCATTGAAATCAGGCATGGTGACACATACCTGTAATCGCAGCACTCGGGAGACTGAGACAGGAAGAGCACTACAAGTCTCAGCTGCATAGTGAGATCCTGTAGCACATAAATAAATAAATAAATAAATAAATAAATAAATAAATAATTTTTTAAAAAAATATACAATAAATAAATCATATTCATAGAATACATGTTTTATTAGCAAGTCTTCCAACAAGTATAGACTGAGCACCTAACCTACATTGTGAGATGCAACAAAGATGCTATTTAATGTGAGTATAATTTCTGTATATCATTCCGGTCATATATTATGGAAAAGAGTAGCAGAAAAGAAAGACACAACTATTATAATAGCAGTACTACATGTAATACAAAGAGAAAAATAAGCTTAAAGAGAAGAATTGACAGCATTGCTGCCTAGTAGATCAGAAGATGTTCACACTTAGGAGAATACGGAAGAGAAATTACTACTATGACAGAAAAAGAAAAGAACATATTCTGTTCCAAATTGTGATTTACCACCTGCACAGGTTCATACCTAAAATTGTTTAACTTCTTCACTGAGTCTATCCCTATCTTCCTTTCAATACTCACAAATATTCCACCTTTTCCTATAAGAGAATATCCAAATATATTTTACATTCTCACAGAATAATTGCAATGCGTGTGTGAGCATGCATGTATATGCATTCATTAATGCATGTTGGGAGAGGCAATTAAAATAATAAGAATTATTACCGACTGATAGCAAGGACTAAACACAATGAACTAAACAATAAAATAAGAGTTTCATAGTGCCAGTCACTCCATAAAAATCCAACCAGAAGTTATCTCAAGAAATAAACACCTTCAATTAAAAAAAAGATTCATTTGTGGGAGTTGGGGGTTCAGTCCCTTGGCCTACCATGCTGGCCTCACCTTCTGGGCTAACTGATGTGGCAGCTGAGATTGGGGTAGTGGTGCGCGCCTGTAATCCCAGCGTTTGGGAGGCTGTAAACAGGTGGATCACTACAAATCTGACCTAGTAGTGAGGACCTGAAAAACCCTGTAAACCCTTCCCTAAAATCCAAAAAGAAAAAGAAACAAACACTTTCATGAATATCTCAAAACTCAAGATTGACCTTTAAGCATATAGCACCTTAAACTGATTAAAAAATCCTTTAGAGAACTAATGAAATTTCACTTCCACTGTATCATGCATCAAATAAAACTGCCATAACTGGTATGTAGAACATTATCCTGGACCTATGGGTTTTATAATGGCAAAATAAACCTATTGGAAGCTACTTCTAGTTGGTTAATCCAGAGTTTGTATCCAGATTGTTACTGAGATCTGCCCTCACCAAATAAAATCTGTAAAATAAAAAAGCTGAAAGATTTATGACTGTCTCAAATGTGTATACAACAATGCAAAAGCAAGAGAAATATGATGGCGCATAAAGAACCAGTAAGTTTAATAGTTGATTGATAAGAATAAAGACTTATGAAACAACTGAAAATAATATTTTCATTAAATTTCTACAAGAAAATGTGATTAGAAAAAATGTCCTAGAAAACAAATCATAAGCAAAATTAGAAATTTGAGAAACATGTAAAAAAATAGAAATAATAATTGAATAAAATGGAAATAAGGAATATTATGACTTAATTGAAAAATTCAGTTGAAAACTTCAAGACATACATAGTCAAGAAGAATCAGTGAACTAGAATAGTGAACATACATTATACAAAATAGGCTTTAACATCTATCTATCTATCTATCTATCTATCTATCTATCTATCTATCTGTCTATCTATCTATCTGTTTATCTACCTACCTACCTACCTACCTACCTATCTGTTTATAATCCCATATAACAGCATCACTTTGCACTGTTGCCCCATGTGCATGTTGAGACTTCTCTAAGACATAACTAGGTCAGGGCAAAACATCAGTATTAACTAACTTAAGATGACTGAAAGAGTATGACATTTTTTGATCACAATGGCAAGAAAATGGAGATAAGTCAAATGACAAATCTTGGAAAATTAAATTAAATAGCATCCACCTAAAGAACCAATCAATCAAGAAATGACAAGAAAAATTTAAAAGCCTATTGATAAAATGCAAAAATAGCATATTAAAACCTATGATATGCAGCAAAAACCTCTTTAAGAGAGATTTTTTCAGCAATGAACATCAATTTTAATAAGCAAAAACTCTTAAACAATCTATTACACATGAAGACAAAAGAACATACTAAGTCTATAATTATTAAAAGAAAGGACAGAACAATAGTTCCTTGTAATGTGAACAAAGTTAAATGAAATGGAAGTGAAAGAAATTTCACTAAGTTGATTGAAAAGACGTGAAAATGACAAACCTTTTTTAAACCAGCTAAGATGCAATAGACCTCAAATAAATAGAATCAGAAATAAAAGAGTAGACAACAGAGAATTATAAGGAAGTACTATCATCAGCCATAGTCAATGCATGAAGAACAGGATAAATTCCCAGACATGTGCATCATATCAAGATTGAATCAGAATGAAATAGAGTATCTGAGACCTCCAATAGTGAATAAGGAATAATAAATATAACCACCATCTCATGATTTAAAACAATAAGAATGAAAATGAAATATGTTTACAGAGAAAATAGAAACACAGCCTCTTAAAACCTATGAGATGCATAAATATTGTGCAGATTGATAGCAGATTTCTACTTGTTATTTAGTGAAGAATAAATATCATTTTTCTCCAACTCTTTCAAAAAATGAAACAGGGAGAAACATGAATTCATTTTAAATAATACAATTAAGCTATTACTCAAGTCAGCAAAATACAGTAAAATTCAAAGGGTAGTTTATGTAGATATTCAAAATTAATAATAAGCAACTAGAATTCTATTCTCCCAAAATTTATTCACTGTCAAAAAGTTTCAAGTAGTTACTAAGTTTATAATCTTTAAACAAGTACCACATTTTACCTGAGCTAAAATTGGTTTTGAATTTTAATTTTGGATTTCCAGCTGTTCAGTTTTAGAACAACATTCAGAAGCCCTTCCAAGGCAATGTCTTCCGTTTCTTGCCTTCTTTCTAGGCAAATTGATCAGTGGTGTTTTGAGGATTGGCTGCGTGCCCAGTTTCCGCGCATGCCATAGACTTCTGTGCACCAAGTTAATTAAAATTGACTGCTTGTTTTAGGCAAAAGAAACAGGCAGAATGCCGGATGGTTCTAAAGAATGATTGAACAATTTAAGCGAACAGAATAACCTGCCTTCAAGCTAAAGAATAAAAACACTTCATTGTGTTCCCTTTGCTCAAATAAAAGGCTTTTAAAATGTTATTTTTAATTGAGAAGTGTGAAATATATAACTGAATCCAAGTGAAGTTGCTATATTAGTCATATAAAAGTATACAAAACAGTTTTCACAAACTATCAGTTAAACATTTTAATGATTGGTGTTTTAAGAAAATATTTGTTGACGTTACAAGTATGTTTTAATTTTTTTTTACTTCTTTCTATACCAAAAGTCTAATATAATGAAGATATATGGAATGAGAAAGAAAAAAATATATATACACATTACAAGACAACAAATGGTTTTGAAAATATCTTAATTCTAAATTCATTAAGATATTATGAGCTTAATGCAAGTCACCTTTCCTTTGCCCTCTGTAGTTACAAAAGATGCTCAAAGTGGTAGCTATGAGCTTCTAGACATTCACTAGTATGGCGAACTGCATCTTAGGTAACCGTGGTTACTGAGATTGCTGAACATGTGTTTTCAGTTTCTTCTCTAAGGCTAGCAATGTAATGGATTTGAGGCAATATATGACAGCCTCCAGGAACTCTTATAGTAGGGCAGCCCCCTATGAGGGTAACACTGTAGAAAAAAAATCACACTATTTCTGTTTTCTGAAGAGTGTATGCACTTTTGGTGAATCTCTCTATAGATACTATACATTAACATTTAATTTACAGGGTAACACAAAAACTCGGCTCAAAGAAAAAATGAACTTTTAACTACAAATTT
>PVKA01053868.1:0-11030 GCA_004027165.1 Ctenomys sociabilis | reverse complement strand
TTCCTGTGCAATTGGAGTTATATTCATAGCCTTTGCCTAAGCTATTGTCTTCTAGAGTTTTACCTATTCTAGGGCTGGCCAGATAGCTCAGGGGATTAAAGTACTTGTTTAGGTAGATACAGGGGCTGGGGATTCGATCCCTGGCTTACTATGCCGACCTTGCCCCTGGGGCATGCTGAGACAGGAAATGAGACTGGGCACTGTGGTATGTGCCTGTAATCCCAGTGCTTGGGAAGCTGAAAAATGGGAAGGATCACTATGAGTCTGCTCTGCGTAATGAGACCCTATAGACCCTGTACTAAATACATTAAAAAAAAGTTTTACCTATTCTATCTTCCAGCAGATTTAATGTTTCTGTTTTAATATTTAGATCTCTGATCCATTTGGACTTTAGTTTATTGCATGGTGATAGGCATAGGTTGAGTTGTAGTCTTTGGCAAGTAGAAAGTAGTTTTCCAGAACCACTTACATTTTATTATTATTATTATTATTATTATTATTATTATTATTATTATTATTATTATTATTATTATTTTGGTACCAGGGATTGAACTCAGGACCTTAAGCTTGCCAGGAAAGCATTTAGTCCACTGAACTATCTCCCCAGCCCCCCAGAACCATTTATTAAAGAGGCTATCTTTCTTCCAGTGAGTGTGTTTACAACTTTGTTAAAGATAAGGTGGCTGAGTATGTGTGTAGTGTTTCTGCATCTTCTAATCTGTTCCATTGATCCTTGGGCCTGTTTATTTTTTTGACATTACCATGCTGTTTTTATAATAGAAGCTTTATAGTATAATTTTTTTTGTGATGCCTCCTACCTTTCCTTTGTTCCCCACAATTGCTTTTGGTATACCAGGTCTTTTCTGGTTCCAGGATTGTTTTCTCTAATTCTGTGAGATGTGCTAATTTAATTTTGATTAGAATTACATGAGATCTGTATAACAGCTTTGGAAGTATGGCAATTCTCACTATATTGGTTCTTCCCACCCAAAACCAAGAGATATTGTTACATTGTTTGATATTCTCTTTAATCTCCCTTTTCATAGTACTATAGTTTTCAATATAGGGATATTTTGTGTACTTAATTAGATTGATTCCTAGGTATTTCATTTTTTGGATGCTGTTGCAAAAGTTATTGTTTCTATAATTTCTTTCCATGAGTTTGTTATTTGTATGTAGGTAGGTTTTTTATTTTGAATGTTGACTTGGTATCTAGCTATGGTACTGAATGTACTTATTAAATCTAGCATGTTTTAGTTGAGTTTTGGGGGTCTTCTATGTAGAGTGTCGTATCATCTGCAAATAATGGTAGTTTAACTTCTTTTCCTATTGTTATTCCTTTTTTATATCTCTTATCAAATTGCTCTGTCTATAGTTTCTAGGTCTGTGTTCAATAAGAATGGAGATAGTGGATATCCTTGTTTTGTTCCTGATTTTAGAGAGAAAACTTTATGATTTTGTCCATTTAGTATGATGTTGGCTGGTGGTTTGTCATAGATGGCTTTCTTTATTTTATTTATTTACTTTTTTTTGGGCAAAACTGGGGTTTGAACTCAGGCCCTTGTGCTTGCCAGGGAAGCACTTATTCCAATGAGCCATCTCCTCAGCCCCTAGATGGCTTTCTTAATTTTTCCTTTTTTTTTCTTTATTTGGTACAGGGTCTTGCTCTGAAGCTCAGAGTTATAGTGATCCACTGTCTCAGCCTTTCTAGCACTGGGATTACAGGCATGTTCTACAATGACTGGTTTCAGGGCCCACACAGGATGTTCTGGGGCCAGCACAGCATGCAGTAACAGGGATCAAGGTGATTCTTACTTCCAGAAATAAATTTGTGAATATTTTTCTCTTTCTGTTTCACTAAAGATTTGAAAAGTATTAGTGTTTGCTCTTCTCTAAATTTCTTGTAGAATTCAGCAATGAATTGGGCAGAGCGTGGGACTTCCATTATTGGTAAGTTTTTTTTTATTACATCTTTGATTTCATTGACTAATATTGCTTCATTTAGGATTTTTACATTTTATTGATTCAACTTTGGTACTTAATATGTATCTAGAAATTTGTCCATTTCTTTTGCCTTTTCTATTTCATTAGAATTCAAGTTTTCAAAATAGATATAGATGATCTTATGGATTTCTATATTCCATTGTGATTTTAAATTTTTTATTTCTATGCATAGTTTGGAGTATTATCTTTCTGTTGTTTCATATAAGGTTGTATACGGGTTTGGAAATTTTATTTAATCTTTCAAACAGCAATTATTTTTATTTGTTTAGTACAGGGTCTATAGGATCTCACTACACAGATCCGACCTGTAGTGATCCTCCTGTTTTTAGTGTCCCAAGTTATGGGATTACAAGCATGCACCACCATTTACAGTCTCAATTGCCATCTCAGTGGGGTTGCTGAGATCTCTGGCTAGTCCAAAACAATCTTTATGATTCATTGATTCTTTATATTATTTTTCATTCTCCATTGATTTCTGCTATAATCTTTATGATTTGCTCCATTGTATGAGTTTTTTGTCTTTACCTGATTTTTGTTTCCTAGAAGTTTGAAGTTCACTATTAAGTTGTTTATCTGTGCCTGCTCTGTGTTCCCTTGTATGGGTATTCATGGCTATAAATTTCCCTCAGGACTGCTTTCACTGTGTTCCATAAGTTCCTGTATGTCATACTGTTATTATCATTTAATTGTAGAAACTGTCTAATTTCTCCTTCAGTTTTATCTGTGACCCATTGATTGTTTTGCAGGGTATTATTTAATTTCTATGTGTTTATGACATTCTTGTGGTTTCTTTTGCCATTGATTTCCAATTTCATTATGCTATGGTCTGATAACATGCATGAGATAATTTCAATTTCTTTGCCTTTGCTTAAGCATGTTCAATGAGGTGATATGTGGTCTATTTTGGAAATCATCACTTGTGCAGATAAGACATACATGTATTGTGTTGCCATGGGGTACAACAGTCTTTAGATTCATTTGTTCAAAAGTTTGGTTTAGTGCTAATATTTTTTTTCTTTTTTTAAGAACCCAGGATTGAACTCAGGTCCTTGCATTTGCCAGAGAAGCACTTATTCTACTGAACCATCTCCCTGGCCCTAGTGCTAATATTGCATTGTTGATTTTTTTGTCTAGTTCGTCTGTCTTTTTGTCACAGTGTGGCACTGAGATCTCTTGATACAATTATATTAATGCTTATTTGATTTTTTTCATGCCGGTTAGTATTTATTTTATACAGTTGGGTGCACTGGTATTTGTTGCATATATATTTATGATTGTTATCTGTTCCTTTTGGATTGTTCCCTTTATAAGGATGTAATGACCTTCTTTGTTTCTCTTAGTCTTGACTTGAAGTGCATTTTGTCTGCAAATAGAGTAATTATCCTTGCTTTTCTGAGTTTGTCACATGAAGTATTGTTTTCCATCCTTTGACTTTCAGTCCATGAATTTCAGTTCATGAATTTTGAATTAAATGTGTTAGTGATTTTTTTTTATATGAAGCCTATTGTTGGATCTTGCTTCTTGATCCATTCTGCCAGGCTCTGTCTTCTGATAGATGAATTGAGACCATTAACATTGATGGTTGTAGCTGATATATCTTGACTTGTCATGTTTTTTTTTTCTATTGTTGGTTCTCCCCATTTTTTCCTCTCATTTGCTTTGCCTGGTGGATTCCTTCTGTTGGGGGGGCATGGAATTGTAGTCCTTATTATCTCATTCTAGAATGTCCTTCGAAGTATTTTGAAGTGATGATTTGATGGTCATAAATTTCTTCCAGTGTTCTTTGTCATGAAGTATCATTTCTCCATCAGTTTTGAAAGATAGTTTTGCATGCTACATCAATTTGGATTGAAGTTTTTTTTTTCCCTTAGAACTCAAAATACTTCACAGTAAACTCTCTTTGACTTCGGGGTTCATGCTCAGAATTCAGTTATGACTTTGATGGGCTTTCCTTTGTAGGTGATTTTTGTTTCCTGTAACAGCTTTTAAGATTTTATTTTTGTGTTGTATTTCTGGAGTCTTGATTATGTTATGCCTGTCTGTAGATTTTTTTTGATCATGTCTAATTAAAGTTCTATATGGCTCACTTAACTTTATGTCAGTTTGTTTTTCTTTACTAAGGAAGAGAAATATCTGTGAAGTTCTTCCTAATATCATTTTTGGTATCTCCTGCATTTGCATTAACTCCAATCAAACTTAAATTATTCTTCCTTGCCTCATCTAGCAGCTGCTGTATTGATTTCTCATGGTCCCTTGATACTTTTTAAGAAATCTTTCATGGTCACTAACTATAAGCCTGTCTTCTATGTTTGAGGTCCTGTCCTCACCTTGGCTTAATCTGCTGTGGATACTTTCAGTGGAAATTTTATTCTCCTGGGCATCTGATTTAATTTACCTTAGGGATTCATTCGTTTCTATGATAAGCATTCAAAGTTTCCATAATTTTCTTAAGCCCCTTTATTTCTTTTCTTTGTATTGATTCTAGAGTCACTGAGCATGGTTTCCATTGTGGACACCATCTCTGCAGTCATTTGAGAATTTTTTTCTAATTTTATTTTTTTACAGACTCATTGAATTCCTTTATTGCTACTACTTCAGTGAGAGAGGCCAAGTGGATGACTTTTAGATTGTTCCACTTTACTGCTCCCTGGATGAACTGGATTTGATATCCAAAGTTAAAGGAGGAAAGGTTTATTTAGCTCACAGTTTTTGGAGGGTTCAGTCCATAATTGTCTGGCTCCAAGGCACAGTGACACATGACAAAGGGGCAGCTTTTCATGGTGGCAGAATCAAAGCAACAAGAGAGGGATACAAGACTGTCCTTTATCTACAGAGTCATCACCATAGGGAGGGTGTAGCACTCACACTGTCAATCTGGGCCAGAACTGTGCCAAACCAAGCAGTGGACTGATTCACTAATCACACTTCCTTGACCCTAGAACCATGCACTCTATATTCAGCCACCTTTGGAAAGCCCTATGCCCACATGAGGCTTTGGGGGCCATTGAGACACAAGCCATAAGAGTGGCCTTTAGCATATTCAAAGTTATATAACCATCAATATACTATAATTCTAGAAAATTTTCATTACCACTAAAGTAACTCTCTCTTGTTCAGCTATTGCTTTCTTATTTCTCTAGATCATCTAGCTATAGGCCACTATCAATCTCTTTTTATCTTATACATTTATTTTGGTTATTTAAGTAGTAGGTACTAATCTAATTGCTATCTGTACAAATTTGCTTGCTCTGAGTTTTATTTATAAGTGGAATTTTATCATATATGTTCTTCAAGGTTATTTCACTTAACATATTAGCATAAAGTTCATCCAACTTGTAGCATGTACTAGTACATCAAATTTTTTTTTCAGACCTGGGGATTGAACCCAGGCCCTTGTACTTGCCAGGCAAGTGCTTATTCTACTGAGCTATCTCCCCAGCCCCAGTACATCAATTTTATTAAAGAATAATGTTTTATAGTATGACTATTCTGTAATCTCTTTATCTATCATTTGATGGATAATTTGTGTTTCTATATTTTGATTATCATGAATAATACATCTATGAATATTTTATATATTCTTGTCTCAGTACCTGTTTTCAATTCTTTTGTGTACATATACACTGTGTATGTAATCAGACCTCTGTATCTGTGGGTTTTATACTCACATGTTCAACCCACATACATATAAAAATATTAGCAAAATCTTGTGTCTGTACTGAATATATGTACATTTTTTGTTGTCATTACTTCTTAAATGATGTAGTATAACGGATATTTAATGGCAACTATGTTCCCATGTATTATAGGTAATATAGAACTGCTTGAAAGCATATAGGAGATTGTGCATACAACATTATATGCAAATATAGTGCTATTTTGTAAGGAATGTGCACATATGCAGATTTTGGTATTCACAGAGTATTGTGGAACTAATCTGTCATGCTCCATTGTGCAATATATTGCATAATTCATAAATACTATTAAGTGAACCTTAATATATTACATAAGGAGTGGAACTGCTACATTGTACAGTCATTCTAATCTTAATCTGAGGATCTGCCGAATCATATTTGTTAGTGGCTTTCCCCTTTTATAATCCTGCCAGTA
The DNA here is from genome assembly GCA_004027165.1 of Ctenomys sociabilis. NCBI lineage: Eukaryota > Metazoa > Chordata > Mammalia > Rodentia > Ctenomyidae > Ctenomys > Ctenomys sociabilis. The sequence continues at coordinate 4,916 of PVKA01053868.1, read as the reverse complement.
ATATATGAAGCTTCCAATTCCTCCACATTCTGGCTAATACCTGTTATTTTCATTAAAAAATTAGAGCCATCCTGGTGTATGTGAAGTGTTGTATCATTATGGTTTTGATTTGCATTTCTCTAATGACTAATGATACATGTATTTTCAATAAGATTATTCGTTATTTATCCAATTGCTTCTTACTGATTTCCTTTTCTGTTTTCTTATCCTTTTTATTTTTTATATTTTTCAGATAGAGTTTCATTATGCAGTTCAGGCTGACTTTGAACTCATTTTGTAGCCCAGGCTGGCCTGGAACTTACAGGGATCCTCCTGCCTTGGTCTCCTGAGTACTGGGATTTACAGGCATACACCTGGAATTTTAGGTGCACTGCTACCATGCCCAGCTCTGCTACTTACTGATTTATATATTCAGCAAGTCACCCTTTTACTTGCCCAAGTTATATTATTATAATGACTCAACTATATCATTAGCTCTTTGAAAGCAAAGCCCACAGCATGAATTGCTTATATCCACTTCCTTGTTCAGTATCCAATGCACCAGAATATCACAGATAAATGTTGAATAAATAAGTGTTTGAAGGGCCCGCCAAATAGCTCAGTGGATTAAAGCACTTGCAAGCAGGCCCAGGGGCAAGGGGTTTGACCCCTGGGCCTTCCGTGCCAGCCCCAACCCCAGGGTGCACTGAGAGGACAATTGAGACTGGGTGTGGTGGCTTGTGCATATAATCTCAGCTCTTGGGAGACTGTAAACAGGGAGATCACTATGAGTCCAATCTAGTAGTGAGACCCTGAACACCCTGTAGACTACAAAAGAATAAGTGTATGAATCATCACAGCATGTGATAGTTTATTAGTGAAGTTGAAAGCAACTATGTTTTTAAGCATTCCATTTAAGTGTGCCTGGAATTTGTGGTTAACCTTTATGGACTGGAAGATTAGTTTATTCCCAACAACTGGAGGGAACCGTGTGCCTGGTGTAGTGCCCCACGAAGAGCTGCCTTCCAGTGTTAGTGCATTTAGAGAGTGTTTTGTATTTAAAGTGCTTTCACTTCTGTCAGGAATCAGTAGTCTTAGATGAATTAGCAGAGTGATTTTGGCAATTTTCATCTGTATTTATTGTGAAAGGCATATGTATTTAATATACACTTTCACTGCTCCATCATAATACAGAGCAAAACAAAACTGATTTATTTGAAACATTGTCTATGTTGAGTTCTTTATTTTGCAGGTATAAATCATTTTGAAAATTGGAACAGACCTTATTTACTAAATACATTCATGCTTTGCTTAAGATATTTTTTCCTGTGTTTTCCCATTGATTATGTGCTGTAACACATTAAGCATATTGGAAGGCCATGAGGCTAAATGCCAAAGAAGCCTCAGTGCACATCTGCCTCTGCCACTTGCTGAATATGTGGTCTCGGGTAACATGGTAAGCAGAATTATGAGCCCCCCTCAGAGATGCCCATGGCTTAATCCTTGGAAATGGCAAAATCCACCTCACAGATGGGAGGAATTAAGTTTACAGATCTTGTGATGGGGTGAGTTGTCTAGGTTACACTGGCAGCCAATCTAATCAAATGGGCTCTTCTTATAAACAGGAGACTTTCTCCAGTTAAGGTCAGAGCGATGCAGGCTAAGGGGGCAGCAGGAGAAAAGTTGGAGAAATGTGAGGCATGAATGAGACTAGACTCGCTATTGTTGGCTTGGGAAGGTGGAACAGCTGGGAGAGGCCAACAAGAAAATGGGAGTCTAAGTCTCATGCCACAAGCAGCTGAAAATAAGCTCAGAAGCCGACTCCCCTCCAGAGCCTCCAGTAAGAAGCACAGCCTTGCACACAACCTGCAGGCTCCAGTTGGGCTGTTCTGTATCTGGGTTCTGATCTACAGATTTATGAGGTAAAAAATAGATTTTGTTTTAAGCTAACACATTCATAATATGTTATAGCAGCAATGGAAAACTTATCCCCAACTTTCAGATCTAACAATGTATAAGTTAGATCTGAAAGTTGGGGATAAGTATGCCTATGTGAAAATTTGTTGTACAAATGTGAGATTGTATGTATATATTGCCATAGTTCTTTTCAATAAACTAAGACAACAAGCTGTATGAGGTGGGACTCAGCTAACCTCTACCACATTGATTGGCTATTAATGGTTGTAGCAGCTTAAGAATACCTGCTTACCTGTTCTGAGTATCCAAAGAATGTTGTGGTCGAGTATGTAGTGGAGCAAAGCTGTTTAATTCATTGCAACTGAGAAGCAGAGGAGGGGCAGAGTACCAGAGAGAAAAAGGCCAGGGACTGGATGTAGTCCCCACGGTCATATTCAGCTATTATGATTAATGAATCCATTGATGACGTTAGTGGCATCATGTTCCAGGTGCTGCTCTGGGGTGCCCCATGAGCATTTCTGCATCAGGATCAAATCCTCAATTCCCTTGTCTTAGGGGACACTTCATGGTCCAGGCTATATCATACCATGGCAGAAGGTAAAAAGAAAGAGATGGAAATGTACCATACAATTTATCTTCTGACTTTCAAATAATATGCTTATGTCACGTTCACTCTCAGTCCTTGGCCATATAGCATAAGTGGGGTTAAAAAAAAAAAACAAAAACACCTCCCTTAGGAAGCTTTACAAGTCACAAGTCTCTGTGAGTGGTGATTGTAATCCTTACACAGCTAGTTTCTCTCACTTAATTGCAAAGAAAGTTGCAGTAATAACTGTTTTGAATAATATTTCATGCCTATATCTTGTGCTCTAAATAACCACTATAAATTATTGTTACTCTCCTACTAGCCTGTTTGGAAGCTCTGTTTTATTGCTATTTTTACTTTTTTCTGTTTAAAATAAAAATTTTAAAAAGCGGAGGAGGACGACAAATCCTTGGGTAGCACTTGTCTGCAGTCTTCACTTGCAAGACTTCTTTTCTAATTTTTTCCCTTCATTGCACTGGATTTACCTTAAGCATTCTTACTCAGAGAATATGTCTCACAGTTCATGTTCTGACCCTAGACAATATGACCTCGTCCTGGTTCTAGAGTTTCTCTCCTTAAGGGGGATACACAGTATTCCTAGTGCCATACAGAAAGGAATGAAAATTGTTTCAAGGATATAGGAAGTTGTTGAGGAGTAACAGTAGTAAAAGCAACTGAAGTTGCCTGACAAACCTTTGTGGTCCCACGCCTTGACACTGACCCACTTGTTCTGAGCATCAGGCAGCTCTTAGAGGGGCATTGACCCCAGATGCTTTCCCTCAAAAATATTTTGACTCTGCTTCAGAGGCAGAGCATCACAGGAGTAAGCAGTGATTTTTGCTTTGTGTTAAAAAGTACGTTGCTTCAGAAAGAAGCTTGTCTTCATGAGCCTATTTCAATTTGATGGAGAAGACACAGGTTTCTTAGCAAATGAGCACTTGGGTAAGTAGTAGGCAATGCTTCACGTACAGTAGTACTTGCAGGGGCATTATCAAAATGGACTGCTGGTTCACTGCAACTATTCTTAACTTGAAAAAATGTTAGCTGATAAATTTTTAAGCCTAGTGTGACACTCTTACATCCTTTCACCAGACTCTTACTGAATCTATAAAGGAAGAGGATATATTCATATATTCAGTGCAAATGGGACTTGTGTTGATTGTACATGCACACATACTAAACATATCGCTAATCAATCATCACACTCTTTCTATTAAGCCTTAAGAGAGCAGACATGTTAAAGGTATGTCTTTTGGAATAGAGTTGCCCTGCTATTTGTCATAAAAAAAAAAACATGGGACCTTCGTTCTCTCCTGAATATATTAGTACTTACTATTGTATGTTTCTTAAAACTCTTTAAAATTTTAGGGGTAGGGTGTTGTCCTATAATTCTGATTTCTGTTGTTTAAGTAGGTTACATTTCCTCTAGCTGTATTGTGGCAGTGTTCTGGATGTTACATATTCTTTCTCAATTTCCATTTTTATATAGTGAGAATCTGAATATATATCCAACCTGCCATTATGATTATTGAAATGACCCATTTTTGTGGCAAAGTCAAATTTAAGAAACTTATTGTGTATGAACACACCCATGTTGAGCTAGATGGGTGAGTACAAATAAGCCTGAAGGAGAGCCTTGCCTCTGGAAAGTATTGCATCCAGATCAATCATTTGATTTTTCTAGACCACACTTGTTTGGAGCTCCCAAATACAGTGGACCAAATTCTGTTACCAGGATCATGGAAATAATTAAATTTGTGTCCTACTGTAAATTCCCTTTGTCTTCTGTTTTCTTACCTCAAATTCAATCATTCTGAGTGTCTACCCACATAAATGCTCAAGCAATCTAGTCTTACTTCCTTTCCCTCAGGACTTCCCCATTTACAAGTCTTAAGTTTACCAGGAGTTTCCACTGAAGGATTAGTCATGATTACTTCATTTGCTGCTGAAGATGAAATAAACAAGCAAACCATGAAAATGATTATTCTAATTGCTGCTACTGTTCTCTATCAAAAGTCTAGGGTCTTCACAAAAACTAAATCTTTATCCTCAGTGTTTATGTGGCTGTTACCTCTCTCACACATACTGGCTCATGATAAGCCCCAAGTGTGTGTGTGTGTGTTTTCAAGTGTGTATGTTAATTGCTATGGACCTTAAGAGTTACAACAATTAAAATAAAATAAAATAAAATAGGGGCTGGGGAGATGGCTCAGTGGAATAAGCGCTTCCATGGCAAGTGCAAGGGCCCGTGTTCAATACCTGGTTCTGCCAAAAAATAAAAAAAATAAAAGAGTTACAACTTTGGATAATCTATCTTGGGGTTGCAGATGTAGCTCATTGATACAGTACTTGCCTGGTATGTGCTCAAGGCCCATGGCTTGATTCCCAGCATTGCACAAATAAAAATTTTAGAATAAATAGAGTTTCATACAAT
>PVKA01053867.1:0-11028 GCA_004027165.1 Ctenomys sociabilis | reverse complement strand
TGAAAACTCCAGTTTTAATTTTGTAAACACAAGTGGGGAGCAAAAGCTGATTTTCCACAGCCATCAGATCTAAAGCGGCGCTTCTGCTTCTGGGGGTTGCACGGAAAAGATCTGTGACCCTGCGTTGCATTGAAATTCGGGCTGGCCAATGGAAACTGCGGGTATTCCGTACTGTTTGTCTCTGAGCCCCGGGATGATGGGCCCATTCCCCAGTTTCCCCGAGATTGTAAGGGTTGGCCATGCTCATCAAGCTTGGAGCGGCATTCATTATGCTTACCTTTTCCACATCTCAGACAAGGTCCTGGCGCAGTCTTGTTACCCGTATCTGCTTTTTTCTTTTTATCTTGTCCTTTTCTGCAATCTTTCCTCATATGACCCATCTTTCCACACTTAAAGCATTTGGTATGATTTTGTTTAAAAGAAGACTGTATGGCAGTCGCCAATAAATTAGCTTTGTATGGCTCTGAGCCAGTATCAGCGCAGGCCTTAATATATTCTTCCAGTGGTGCACCCTGTGCCTTTAAGGGACTCAGAGCCTTCTGACATTCGGTATTCGCATTCTCAAAAGCTGAAGTTTGTAACAATAACTCCCTCAAATCTGGTGCTCCCACGGTTTTATGTATAGCCTCCCTGAATCGGGAGACAAATCCACATATGGCTCATTATTAGATTGCAGAACCTTAGCAAATGATTTTTGAGCATCCCCCGGCCTTTCCACCTTTCCCCATGGTCTCAAGCAACAAATGCGAGTTTGCGCAATGGCCACATCATCATATTGCAACTGGGCTTGGATACCAAGCCAGGCCCCTGACCCAGTGGTTGATCTGATGAAACAAGAACTGGGGGATTTTGACCCCTGTTAACCCTCTCTTGAACATCTGCTTCATCTTTCCACCAAGTTCTAAACTGCAAATATTGGCCTGGCTCTAGAATTGTACGGCACAAAACTTCCCAATCATGAGGAACTAATCTATGTTCATTTGCTGATCCTTTATTAATCCAATCACATAGGTTGATTGCATACCGTAGGCCATGACAGCCTGCTTTAAATCTTTAATAACCTTGAACGCCAGAGGTTGGTGTTCCCACTGTACAAACCCTTGGGAAAATTGAGCATTTGGTGGGTGTTGCTGAACCACCACAGGAAGAATACCCAAAGGGGCAGAAGAAGCTTCAGGACCTCCCTGTTGTCTCCCTTGCATGAGAGCCTGAGATATCACACTTCTATAAACTTTGATGGGGGCTGCCTTTTTCTCCTCATATGGAGGAGCAGAAGGGTTAAAAGATGGCAGCAGAGGCTGATTTTTTGTCACCTTAGATCGAGGAAGCACAGGGGTAGCGACCTCCATTTTTTCAATCAATTTAGAAAGCAATTGTGATAATTGCCTTACCTGGGCTTGCAACTCACTTATCTCATGTTCCTTTTGGTCTACATACTCCAAATCCACAGATTCTGAGGAGATGATTTGCGATGCTGTAGGTGTTTTAGGAGCTGGTTTGTCAGACTTAGCCCCATTATAACCCATCGAGAAATTTAAAGGTCCAACACCCTTGGTATCCGGGAGGCGCCTCCGTGTAGGGCATCTTGACGGGTGCACCCTTACCATAACTATGCACCACAGAGGCCCCGCTCCGTTTTTGTCCTTTTTGCTATGCTGGTCTTGTTAGGACTCCACAATGTGAGGCCCAAGCCAAACAGACTCTATGAGTCAGACAGACCATGTTACTGAGTCACAAAAGATTGTTAAGGTTACTATGGTTACTGCCCTACCCTCCAGCGCGTGATGTCCCTACGTGCCCCACAGCTTGCAGATGTTCTTAAGATAACCCCACCGAGACCATCAATTCCCTGAACGGCAGGACCCTTCCAAGAATAACCCTCCCTAAAAACCCGCACCAAAAGGTCAATACGAGCCATCCTATCCGTTCGAATGTAAGCCCAGCTAACACACGCGATTGGCTTCTGTATACCCTGCTTGCTGCTTTGCCGCCAAAAGTGCTATATAATCCTAAGTCATCTAAGGCTCGGGGTCACCATGGCCCAGTTGCCTGGTGACCCTGTGCCGGCACAGCTTCTAAAATAAAAATCCCCTTGCTTTTGCATGAGAGGATGTCTCTTGGAGTCTTTCTTCACGTGGTGGGCTTCTCAGACCTAACAGTCTCTGCATTTGAGAGTGAGGAAGACACAGGTCTTAAAACAGCCTGATGTGCAGATTCATATTTGCACGGAAGCTGCTCTTGAGGTTTAGGAATACCAGCATCTGAAACTGACCTTTTCAGATATTTCTTAGACTCTCCTGAGTCCAACTGCAGCGGCTCCAGAACTACGGAATTAAGCTACAAAGAGACCACACGTGAAGAGGAGTTGGTTCCCCATTTTGATGAGCGCGACGCAGTGTTCTCATAACTTGTTTCCAAACTTTTAAGTTTAAAGCACCCTTTCCCTTAGGCTGAAACCAGTAACAATGCCTTTTTATAAGGGAAAATAATTCCTTGTAACTCTTGGGTTTCACCTTTACACCCGCTCCTTTCAATAACGTCCAAATAAGATGGACATACTCAAATCTACAGAAGCAGAATTTCCCATTACTCTGAGCTTTCCCGGTGGTGTCGCCTACTCTGGGCATAGGTTTCCCACGTGGTCAGGCCTCTCTTAACTCACCCCTGGTCATCTTCCGCGTTGCACACCACTTGTAAATATGGGTCGGTGCCCAAAGAAACAAGAAGACCTGATCTCACTGAAATTAATCACTCTCCAAGTGAGCCCGGAGCCTCAGAAGCATCTCACATTTATTGAGGGCTAAAGACAGGTTAAGGAATGTACACAATTACTTAAGTGAATACAAACTGCTATCTGTACTAACTTCCACCATTTGCCTAACACTAGGTTCACATAATTGCTAGCTCATAACATCCCAGCAAGGGATCAAAGAACAGGGCATCTGCAGAAGCTGCTATCTGGAATCCCATTTCTAGGAAATTCAAACAGACAGCAATAGTCCTTGGGCTCTGTCTATTGTCCCCTACTGTCTTGGGACATTAGGTTTTTATCTCAAATCTGTATTTCTATACCCTTCCCTAAAAACACAGCGAAGAAAAATACCAGCCTCACCTACCATCACTATTCTCTTACTTAGTGGCTACTCTGTAAGTTAGGGAAGGCAGATAGGCTGACTGGGGCTGGTATTTTTTAGGGTATACGTGATAGAGTACTCCTCTGCCATAAAAAAATAAACTTGAGGATCTGGTAAATAAATGGATACAACTTTTTAAAATTAATTTTGTTGAGAAAAAATTGCAATGACAGTTTCAAAACAAGCTGGTAGGAGAGTTATAACAATTAATACACTGCATATTATTGTCTTTCATAGATGCAGACATGATATCCTGTCCAAACACTATTAGTACAAATCTTTCTTCTTATTGAATTGAAAGAAAGTAGTTATAAATCTTTTCTAACTATTTTGTATATACAGATACAAAATTGTCCTTCATTTATATCTCCTTTTTTTGTTTAGTTTTGTCAGAGATAAGTATTCCATTGCCATCCAAATGTCATAGGCCATGAATTCAGCAAAACATTCCAATATAGTCCAGCAGTCCACAATAGTAGTGGATTATCCACAGGACTGGCAATATCTGAATCTGTTGACTTGAACCTTCCACAGCTCAACATATTAACATTGGCTTCACTTTCCATACCTTGTTTCTACACTTTTCTGCTGGATGGTCAAGACCAAGATAAAGCAAGACCTATATAACAAGAAATGTAACTTTTGTATCTGACAAGGTCAGTCAAATCCAAATGGACACAACTTGAGAAAATAATGTCAAGTGAAGTCAGACACACAAGCTTAAATATTCATGGTTTTATTTACATAAGAAACTCAGCCCTCTCACCACCCACTAGGAGCCAATGCATGCTGTGTCTGACCTGAGAGCCACCCCTCCCACCGGACATCTGGCTTTGAGGCCAGAATCCCTCCTTCCATATGCTCAGCCTTGGGTGCAAGATTGAGTTCAGTCTTGTACCCAGACCCTCCACCTTTCCCATTTTCCTACCAGCAAAGTGTCTGTCTTGGCTGCTCATAGTGGTTTTGACTTTAACTTCTGAGGTATAACTGGTCAGCTCCCCAGCACTGGGACTTCAACAGATTTATCGGACTGTTCTTCCTATGCCTAGTAATCTTGAACTCAGCCTTCAGCCTCTATTTTCTGATTGCATTACTACAAGGAAGGACCTCCCCAAAGCCTCTATGATCTTACAGAACTTATCTTTGTTTTAAAAAATAACCACAATGTTCACTAACATTGATTTATTTAATTTTTTTAATGTATTTAGTACAGGGTCTACAGGGTCTCACTACACAGATAGGACTCACAGTGATTCTCCTGTATTTAGCCTCCCAAGTTCTGGGATTACAGGTGTACCACCATGCCCAGTCTCAATCACCAACTCAGCGTGCTCTGGGGAAGAGGCCAGCACAGCATGCCAGGTATCAAACCCTGGCCGCTGTCCTCTTCCTAAGCAGGTACTTTAGTCTGCTGAGCTATCTAGCCAGCCCAGTGTTCACTAATAAACAACAATATTTTCCCTAACCTATAGGGGCATTGTTGGGCTCTTCCCAGTGGTCCGGTAATAGCTGTCACTACTCCTCATATGAATGTTGAAAGTCATCCCAAGATATTCCCAGCTTTTTTGTCTCTGCAATTTCCACAGTCCCAGCACTCATAGTAGTTTCTCCAGACTCCTAGGTGGCTGTTTGTCCCATCCCCACCCCAGCTATCGTAGGGCTGTGAAATAGGTTGACACAAGACCACAGTAAATATCCAGAGTCCGCTTGTGATGCATAGTTTATTGAGACTGACTAGTTCATATTAACAGCGAAGAGTAGGGTTAACTGAGACTTACTAATAGGAAAGGGCCCACAAGAAGCACATACAGGTTCAACAGTACCACTCAGAAGGTGCACTTAAAGGGTGTGTACTCTTCAATAGGCAAATTCATGAAGATTATATACTCTTCAACAGTGTAGTTAAACAAAGCCACATGAAGTGCTTACTCAAAACTGGTACCACTTGGGCCTGGGAGATTGCTCAGAGGTTCAAGTACCTGCCTGGCAAAGGTAAGGTCCTGGGTTCAATCCCTGGTACCAAAAGAAAAAAGAAAAAAATTTTAAAAAGAGCCTAAGAAATGGCACCACTTGGTAAAATATCTGAGAAACACACTTTCTACAAAAGCATTTCTTGGTAAGTCCACAAAGGGAATGTACTCAATAACAGCATCGTCTAGGAGATCCAGTAGCAGAGACCTGAAAGAATCATTTTTCCAGAAAATTCAGTGACAAGTATTAACCAGTCTAGAAGGCTAGTGGAAGTCTTCTAGACTAGTAACATCTATCCTGTCTACAGAACTCTGTTTTGCCTATGGTTATTACAGAGAGCCCTTCATGGGCCTCATCTCAGTCCAGGAAGCTTGTATTTGTAATCCCATGGATAAATCATTGGAATACTGTCAAGTTAATTCAAATCTACCACACTTAATGCAACCTATTGCAAGAATAAAGACACAGGCATATTGTAGTTATGGGGAGCCAGGGGTCCTGAGTCCAGCCATGATGAAGGCTATTCAGAACAAAGGCCTCAACCCAAGGCCAAACCAGGTTTTGTTCACTCATAAAGAAAGGAGTGGCTAGAGGATGAGTGACTGTGAGAACAGCAGGAAGCAGGTGAGTGCTGTGAGTTGGGCTGGGGAGGAGGCCTGCATTCACCTTTTCAATATGCAGAGAGAAGTATATGCAGAAAGAGTAATCTGCACTACACAACTGAGATAGTATCTAGTGTTTTGGGGTCAGTGCTTCAGCTCTGATGTGTAATCTTTCTCGACTCAGGAAGTCATAGGCTCTATCTCCAGGTTCATTCCAGCCAACAGAGTGGAGCATGCACTGGCTCTTCATCCCATCTGGACCTGGCTGACACTAGGGAACAGCAGGTGGGGATTCCAGGGAAACACACCTGCTGTCTTCAAAGACAGGATCCACACCTCGGCTAGACTGAAATGCATTGCGTAAAGCTAAGTGAAGGGATAAAGAAAAGTCCTAGCCAACGTGTTGATAACATAAAAATAGGGTCAGTCTCAGCCAAAATGGAGATAATTGCTCTTCTTTCAAGGAAGTCACTCAGATGACCTTCCACAGGTTATGGCAGGGAGAGGAGTTTTATAGATTAAAGGACATAAGTAGTGATATTAGCTTACTTTGTTCCATTGTATAACTAGCATTTCAAGAAAGAATTGACTTAGCATATATGCAGGAGAGAAGTTTCTACAGCTAATACTATCATTCTAGTTTCCAGTGCCCCTTAGATAATATTTTCTGCTCAGTCTGGTTTAGTACTTACAGTGTCCCTCTGCTTCATAAAAGTCTTGAGACTACAAAAGCATCTCAGGAGCATGGTGCTAAAAGCCCTGCTTTTTCTCAGAGATGGTACAAGTCCATTCTTTCAAACAGGTAACATTTAATGAACACTTACTATATATTATGCAAGCTGTGTTAGGCACTTTATGTGTATGAATTTACCTAAGTTTCAAAGCTATATAATGTAGCAAATGTTATGTATACATTAGTCTATATGGTACAGGGTCTTACTACACAGCTCAGACTTGTAGTGATTATGCCCTGTCTTGGCAGCCACTTCAGCACACCCAGGACGCAAGGCCGGTGCAGCGTGTGGTGCTGGGGATCAAACCTCTTGTCCTTGCACCTGCCTAAGCAGGCACTTAGTCCACTGAGCTGTCTCACTGATACTGTCATTATTGTTCATTTTCAGATAAGAAAACTGAAGCACTGAGATTACAATAGTCAAAATTAAACAGTTGAGAGGAGGCAAATTAAATTTTGGTGGCTAGAGCCGGGCGTGGTGGCGCATGCCTGTAATCCCAGCACTTGGGAGGCTGAGGCAGGAGGATTGTTGTGAGTTCGAGACCAGCCTGAGCTACAAAGTGAGCTTAAGGCCAGCCTGAGCTGCATAGTGAGACCCTGTCTCAAAAAGACAAAAAAAAGACAAAAAAAATAAATAAATAAAAATAAATTTTGGTGGCTTATTTGCTCTACTTTCCTAGATGTTATGTAAAAATACATGCCCAATCCCCGCCTCAGGGGGGCACTATAATCTAGTCAGTAAAGACAATAATATATAACTCTGCTAGTATTTGTTCTAAGATCCTTGTGGACACAACATCTGAAGATGTTCAAGTCCTTGTATAAAATGATTGATATTTGCAAATAATCTATACTCATCCTCATATATTTGAAATCAACTCTAGATTACAGCAGATCCTCACTATTTCATGGTTTGATTTTCGCAGGCTCACTCTTTTGCGGGTTTTCAAAACAGTTATTTATCATGGATTATCCCTATATCACAGGATTTTGTAGTACCACAGTATATGTATGTTGTTAAAATTACATGGGCTTGGGTTGGGGAGATGGTCCAGTGGAATAAGTGCTTCTCTGGCAAGCACAAGGGCCTGAGTTCAATCTTGGTTCCACCAAAAAAAAAAAAAAATTACATAGGCTTATGAGTTTAGAAAATGATTAAGAACATTAGAAGTAGTTTTTATTTATTTTTTGTTTTTTATTTTTTTTGTGGAACTGGGGATTAAACTTAGGCCCTTGCATTTGCCAGGGAAGTGCTTATTCCACTGAGCCATCTCCCCAGCTCAGAGTGTTTTTTAAATTGTGGGAAAGGTTTATAAGAGTAAGGGAAGGGTTTATAAGGCCTTAAATATATACATAAAAAATATATATTTTGCTGATTTTGAAAATCAGCAAAATAGCGACGTTACTAAAATAAATATAACATCACTATTTTGCTGATTTTCATTAATGCGGAAATGTCTGGAATGTAACCTCCGCGATAAATGAGGGACCACTGTACTTAAAGTGACTACTACAAATGCAAATGCCATGTAAATAGTTGTTATGCTATATTGTTTGAGACATAACAGCTTATGAATATTTAGTAACATAATTACTTTTGGCATAGTTTTGATCAGCAATTCATTGAGGGGTGTAGAACCACAGATAGGAAGGACCATCAGTATTTACATTGGTATGATGATTTATAATTTACAAAAGGATATTTATATGCCCATAAATGTGAAATAACTTTAAGGAAACAGTGCAGAAGATAGTACAAACTGGAAACAATAATTAATGGTTCAAATACTAATCAAATAATATAGGTATGCAATTAGAAGATGGTTATTCACTCTAGTAGGAAGATATAATTTAATAGAGGTGATAACAGTTGAGTTGAGAGAGGTCTAGACACTGAGGAAGATTTGATTAGGCTTGAGGAAGTAGGAAATGTGCAACTCTGACAGACCCTGGGGTACAGAGAGTTCGAGGAGTCAGTACAGAAGAGCGTGCAAAGGAGGTTGTAGGAAATAAGACTGGAAAAGTAGGTGAGAAAATTCTTTGAAGACTTTTAAATGTTAGGAATACTAAGAACTGTGAGAGTAACTAATTGATAAGTAAGTGTTAGCAGCCCAGCACGTTGGGGACTTATTTAGATGCTCAAGGTCATTACTGTATTTGCAGAAGAACATTAGGGGGGGAAATACTATTAGAGTTGGGAAGGATTTTGTAGTTGTGTAAGTCATTTGTTGATTAATGGACCTTTCACTAATGCTTATAAAGTGTTTTTGAGAAATCCAGAGCCGCTTGATTTATGTGTCCATACTAACATCTTTCATAAAAATTAATGCTATTTTCCCCTTCATTTGCAGTGTTTTGATACTAATTTATCTTCGTGTATTTTTAAATTCTTCTCTACGCATCTTAGGTTCTTATCATTCTTCCCTCTTGTACTTTCATTGTTTAAATGAAAAAATACTGAAAATCACTTTTGACTTGACTCTTTGTTTTACTCTAAGAGTGACACTCTTGGTTATAAAACTATGACAAGAAAGCCTTTGATAAAAATAGAAAATAGTTTCATTTTATTACAACCCACCTTTATGTTCTGAAAATATGTCAAAGCACAAACCTTGAGGATTTGTTCCTACATATAGGCAAGACTTTGTACTAAACAATTTGTACAGAAAGGCCTTCATCTCTAAAGTAGGAAGCAATGGAGAAGAAGTATGATAGATTCTATGGTTCAAATCTACCAGTTGTGTAAGAAATATGGGTGAATTGAGAGAAGGGGAAAGGGCCAGCCAAATAGCTCAGCAGATTAAAGTGGTGGGAGTTGATCCCCTGGCCTGCTGTGCTCTGGGGGGTGCTGAGATTTTTTTTTTTTTTTTTTTTTTGCGGAACCGGGGATTGAACTCAGGCCCTTGCGCCTGTCAGGCAAGCGCTCATTCTACTGAGCCATCTCCCCGGCCCCCGTGGCGATTGAGACTGGGCTGGGCGCCTTGGTAGCCAGATTCTTGTAGACCAAATTCTCAAGAGCAAAATACAAGCTAGATCAATGCCAATAAGAAATAAGAACACAGACAAATGCAACCACATTTTAGAAACACCAACCAAATGAGTTACAGATTCAAATTTATTAAATGCAAAAGTAAAGTATTTGGTATTACCTTTTTCTTTCATTTATATTATTTCCTCCTTTTTACTGATATGAATGTGGGAAAGAGAGACCATGAAACAATATAAGAGAGGTTTGAAATGAAAGAGGAATGGAAAAAATGGAAAAGTAGAATATTTCTCGTTTCTCTGGCTCCTCTACTTAATTTACATATTATAGAAGTCCTTCCTAAGACTATATATCTTTAACATATCATTAATACTTAATAACATTGATAACATATCATTAATAATGTATAAATCATTATATATTCTTTTTTATTTTGTTATCCTGAAGATAAACATATTCATAAAATTTAAGATTACAGTTGCTATAAGCCTGATTGGTTAACAAAGGAAAAAAAGGGATGTTAACAGTAGGGGAAAGGAGTCTTTTGATAGAAAAAAATATAGAATGAGTCCCTCATTGGGCTTTCTGGATAATCCTGGTTGGAAAGAGTTAAAATTGTACTACAGAGAACAATTAACAAGGCAAGGAAGGGCTAATAAAGAGCAAAGACTACAAGTTGATGCCCCTCTCCACCTTCAGTAAAATGCAAAGGAGAGGGGGAGGGGAGTGGCCACTTACAAAAAGAAGGCTCTAGTACACATGCATCCATCCCCCTTAGTAACTTGGCCCTGTATGTGCAGTCTTTCCTAGTCAGCTCATAAATTCCAGAGATAAGGCTCTGACAAGGACAAACAAGCCTCCTCAGGAATGTGATACAGTCAATGGCATGTGGGGTTAGGGTCTTGGGAACTGGGATCTATCTGTGACAGTCCAGTAGACCAATCAGGTTGTCACAAGTTCTAGATATCAACCTGGGAGGAAATGTTCCCCAAAGCATGATAATAAAAAAAAAAAGATGGAGACAAAGATCTGTGGTACCCAGGCCCTTTACTGTCTCACAGGGTAGCTTTCTGGTCCTTGCTTCTTCTCCTTCTTACAAACAAAGTATTTTTGTTTCCCCTTTTAAACATAGTTCCTTTAATTTGTTACTGGTGCTGAGTTTGTGACCCCATTTGGCAGTGGAACAGCAGTGGGGTGCACATCCCAAGGTGAGACATTAACAATGCTGAAGATACTTTAGGTTTTAAACACTTGTTTTATTACTGCAATTCTTTTACTTTTAAGTGAATTTACTACTTTGTAAACAATTTACACTTTCAGACATACATATAACACACACACACACACACACACGAAAATACATAAGCTAATACTTAGATTTATCATTTACCAGTTTTCAAGAAGTTATACTATGGGCATGATTTTCTTTTGTAGCCCTAACCAATGCCTAATCTTAAATTTGCATGTCTGAAGCTTTCTGGTTGCAGCAATGTGAGAAATTTATTTCTCAAAGTAGATTACCTATTCTTCAGTCTTCAACAGGATCTGTATCTTCACCAGCCTGAAAAAAAAAAAAAAAAAAAAAAAAAAATGGAGGTTCCA